>UZAN01039665.1:84151-111460 GCA_900618425.1 Echinostoma caproni
GCAACTGAAGGACCAAATGACGCAACAAAGGTCACGCCGTGACCTGTGAACGGACGGAAACCGCAATCGGGACGAAAGGACAACCTCCTCCCCTCCCGTCGCACCCCACCCGCTCACAGCAGTTCAACGGCGGACCGAGTCGAACACAGTGAGAACAAGGGACGAAAATAGTCGGTGGAGAAGAACGCATATATAAACGAACGGGTACAGGCAGAACACTGCCACTTCGCAAGCACTGATGATGTCACCTCGGCTGGTGATGAAACGTTTGCAAACAAATTGCCAAGCTTGGCGAACAGGCGAAATGGAATTCAGTTCACCCGAGCTACGAGAACCGATTTTCAATATTTTGCCAATCAGTGTTGTGTAATGGGAAATGAACTATAAGTAATCCACGATTATCAAAGCTCACTTGATAACCAACGTGTTACTTACTACTGAAATACCCTGGAAGCACGTGAAGTTGGCTGCTGAGAATCAAACTGAAAAACCAAATTGGTTGATGTGTCGGATGAACAGTACATCGGTCCCAGGTTCGAATCTCAATGGATTTGGTGGACATGCCTACCGTGACTCGTCACAAGGATGAAACAGCTGTTCTCTGTGGTTCCAAGGCATTGCAGTGGCGAGTAACACATTGATGCTGCTTAAAGAATACGCTTTGATAAATGAACCACATCTCCCCAACTACTGTACCGGATTCCTATATGTTGTGATATTGAGAG
Source organism: Echinostoma caproni (assembly GCA_900618425.1). Taxonomy (NCBI): domain Eukaryota; kingdom Metazoa; phylum Platyhelminthes; class Trematoda; order Plagiorchiida; family Echinostomatidae; genus Echinostoma; species Echinostoma caproni. The sequence continues at coordinate 84,877 of UZAN01039665.1, forward strand.
AGTAAGTTGGGAATGAAATCAAGTAAAGTTATTAATGTGTTTCATTCAAGAATGACTGGGTAAATTTTCAATGTTTGAACTTTTTGACAGAAGAATGTTTCCATAAAAAGAGTTGTTATGATGAGATCAAGGTCAAGGAAGAAGGAATCACATGGCGTAAACGTATTTAGATTAACTTTGGCTCTAAATAGTTAATCAGCGGTTCTCTGCTTTCTAATTGAATTGCAAACCGAAGATTTGTGTTATACTCCAGTGAAAGTACTCAGCGGCCTGAAGTTGTCTTCGGTTGCAGAAGTGGAACTGAAGCAACAAAGATTGGCATAGAAAGGATGGTAACTATGGCACTGTATTGATTTGCACAACGGCCATAAGTCGAACAATGAGTAATAAATTTAAGTTCGACCAGCGATCATTAAGAGATAACACTCGGCTTGGAGATACACTTGAAAGAAAGATTGACCAAGGTAAAATCCCTGAAAAAATACGCGGGTAAAGTAGGTCCAGTTCAGCAGCACATGCTTCCCTAGTTTTGACGAGTGTGATCCGGAGAACTAAAGAACGAGCAATTTTACTTAGGGAAAGTTGCCGAAACCTATTGAGCTGATTTGAGATCTTGGAACAAAAATACATCACCGTATCTAGACTAATGCTCTCGGTTTCTTGGTGAGTTTGTTTCAGTAGACGTGAATCGTTGGCCAATTATGGGCGTCATTTCGTGCGGTTTAGAGGAAGGCTTGCCGTTTTAGGTAGAGCAATGATTGTCCAGACGGCATATTGCACGGGGTTGCATTGGAAACATTTTGTCGTATGACGAACGATCACATTGTCATCGTATCTGAACGTAATTGTGGTTAGGCTTATTGGGAGGATTTCAGCATAAAAAGCAAACCAATAGAGGGACAGATGACTCCCTGATGCATACCTACGTTAACGAGGGTTTTCAAAGCGCTTTTACGTTCAGACAAGTGACCGGTTGCTAGAATAGTCATGCAAAGACCCAGACATATATGAGGGTATTTTATACCAGTTCAGTGAGGTGAACAACACAACCCGGTCAATTCGGCTTAAATCCCCGTTAGAGCATGAAAACACGAAGTTTCTTTCCTTTGGATTCATAATTCTCCTTTATGGACACCCTACACATTGAACAATTTAGGACACAGATTACTAGGTAGGCAGGCCGATCACACGTGGACAGAGAGCAGTTTAATATGCGTTTCAGTCATAGAGAGAGCAGTTAGAGCAGCAAATCGATAACACCGATCTCAATGCGACTATCAGCCAATCACTTGATAACATCACTGCTGCAGACGGGTCACGTGCTTTTAGAATGCTGGCCCGGAAACAACACCAGATATATTCATGATGGAACCAATAATCTCTACATTTTTCGATATCCATCCTCTGAACGGTATGATCGGTTGTTACCTAATGGGAATTCTTTTTGAAGCGAGAAGAGCAGAGTACGGCAAACCTATTCAATTTCTCTTTATGAAATATGCAGTTTTCGACAAACTTGTAATGGCCGATCAATGGATCACAAATAGAGCGAAATAAATCTATCTTCACAAATCAACTCTGGTTTGAGACGAAACACGACTGACCTCAATGAATCCTAATCGTTATCGTACGGTGAGCTACAATAGAGTGAACTTCGCTGATTGTAGCCAAGCTCGTGGTGTGCAGAGTCAATATGAATGTGTGGGGTAAATAAAAATAGGTATGCTTGAAGGTAGGGAAAAGAACGGGGACTGATATGCCTACCAATCAAAGTATGCAATCTAACTTCACGAAAGTTGTCAATCCATCTGACCTCGCAACAATTTAGAACAGAATCCCCGTTACGATCGGTCCATATACACCTAGTGCTATGCTGTATATTTTTCGCAACCAATTGCGGTCTCTTATTCATTACTGTAAGGCTAATCAAGCACAGTAGCTTGTGAAAAGTTCAGTTTCCTTTTCTCCCTCTGTCACCTTACACAAATCCATCTTGTTTGATTTTCAGCACTTAGATGGGACAACAGGCCTAGATGAAATGTCACACCTGAAAAATGACACGATATACAGCGTCCCTCTTCTCTTTGTTCCACTAACTGCAATAGATCATTTGACAATTGCGGTCACCGTCACGCTTGGACAGGTTTCAGTCCCGAGAATCGGTCGGTTCCGACTTGACTCATTATCATCCGACGTGAGTACAAATAGATGAACAGACGGTCACGTTTACTACTGTTCAATGCATTCACTGAGGTAGCGCTGATTCGTGTGCATTACTCTCACTTCTCACTGCACACGGGGAAGGCACGTGGTATATTTGGATACAGGTCATTCTCCAGTCCCTCGTTGGCCTTTCAAAACAGACGTGAATTAATGCACTGGACTACCGGCCACAGAGGTCACCGTGAGAGGAAGAGTGGAAAACTGGACATAATGTCACAACTTGATATGGAATAAATTAATGAAAACCGAACGTGTGTCTTGAATAAACTGTAGGATGGGAAGAGAACTTGCGGGTTGCATTCTCAAACACGACGTGCGTGCTTCTACTGGCTGGTAGCTGGGATCGGTTAGGTGTGGAGGGTAGATGACCGGTTCTATGGTTTATTAGGTTCTGGTTGAGTTCATTCATCATGCAAAGTCGCGCATTCCCTCGGATATTCCCACTGGAGTTATCCGTCTTGTCAACCGACAATCAACCTCAGTTGAATGAGAGAACAGAGTAACACCAAACAATTCTTGGAACAGACTTTGAAGGAAAACAAGAAACGTTAGTGACTGGGCCACATCGTTCCTGACCACATGCATACTGACCTCTACGAGCAAAGGGTATTACTGTTTAGACAGTATACAGTTACTGAGTGCGTAGTGTAGTCACTGGTTTCAGGATCTACAAGAATCGACTAGGTGTTATGGAACGAATTTCGTCGTATATGGATGGAGTGAAAGAAATAGGAACTGAAAGGACGGAAATCTCTATACAGCTCCTTAAGTTGACCAGAAGCAGTGTACGAAGTCATCGATCGAATGGAGCAGCGCACCTGAGACATCATAGATCAAGCAAAAAATTCACCTGATCACTGAGCAATGGCTTTTACTTTTCCCCACATCCATTCATGGCATAGAACTCACGTCCGCAAAGTTATTGTGAACAACCATCCTCATTCAATTTAGAGCTAGCTTCCAGAAGTTATGACTTATTATGATTTAGGTATCAAGGGTCTAATGTTTCCTGTCATTGTAAACAATAATTTGCGACAAAGAAACAAGCGTCAACCCACGCAATGGGCGGTGGTAATGGTCACAAAATTATCGCCACAGAGGACGTGTGTTCGAATCCTATCACCACAGCCTGACTTTCCCCATTATGTGTTGTATGACTGTCCTTTCATTGGCCGCTTCCATCTTCCTGTTAATTGCGTCATTATGTATTCAATAAGGGCAGTAAATATGAAAACAACGTAGATGGTCGACATTGTTATACATAGAAGAAACAAATAATAGCAGATTACCTATCATAGAAGCCTAATTCGGTACCTTGTACCCGCTGATAATGAAATCGGCAAATCAGTACGTAACATCCTAAATTCATGTATACAGGGTGTTTTCAATCGATCGGGCAAATTATAACTAAGAATTTCAGCTCCAACTCTGTAGGTTCACGATTTGAGTCCTAACAGAGACATAAAAATAGTAGACATAGCCGATGTCTCTCATTGAGAATAAAACTGCTGTCGCTTGCCGCTTAATTCATTAATTTGCAACCGAAGAAAATGTTTCTCTTTGGACAATTTAACCTGGAAAAAATCGGTGACACCTATTTTCCAGAAGGATTTGTCCCGGTGGTCGGAGAGATAGGTATAGTTCGGCACATATTTTAACATAATAAAATGGTCGGTTTTTATCGTTCCGTTACAAAAAGCAAATTACTTCAGAGGATGCTTTGTTTTGAATTGAAATATCTTGTCCGATTGGCGTGCCGCAAGCCTGAAGGAGGAAATTTTTATTGAGTTCCTTCGCAACATCATGAATTGGGTATAAGAAGCCCAGCAGTAGATGACTGTAACAACACGGGCTAACTATGACTTATGGAATGCTTGTTATTGTGAAGCTCATTCAGGAAGGCAGATTTGAAATAGTTTTCTCAGCTCACTATTAGTTTCTCCTTTTATTACATTTAAAACCGATTGCAATGCTATTTCAATAATTCATATTACCTTAAAATATTTGTTTGCTTCAGCTAAGTGATGTGTTGGGAGAAGCAGTCTGGCGAATCCCTCCAACCCAATCCAGTTCCCATTGAAACGGACACATCCTCTGACACGCATGACATTCTCTTCACCCTACTCTTCCTCCTACCCCATCTCCCCCACCCCCACCAGCACCACAAACAGTACAACTGTGACTTTTGATTGAGATCACCCACTAATTCGTCCCGACCGGTATACTTCGCCAGTGTGTGTGGTCAGCATACTGGGTCATCAACGCAGTACATCCAAAACCCCACCAGGGGACTGATTGTGCCGATCCAAGATGACAATGATCGTCGACTTCGACACGAATACGATTCCATCCGAAGAATGATCAAAACACGCACGGACAGAAAATCATTAGGTATTTGTTCGGATTAGGTTCGCATTTATCCCCATTGTAACGCAATGTTCTATGCATCTTGCGCACATTCGTCAGTGTTAAGACCTTGTATCACACTCGTGCTTTCCCTAGGTGGCATGTGCGAGCTGAGCTGAAAACCAGTGCGTGATGGAACAGGGGTCGAACGAGCAAGGCTTCTAAGAGGGTCACAATAAAGCTTCACACACCCCTCGGGGGACTGTACTTCATGGGTGACGGCTTTGTACCGAAATACTTCAGGTATTGGGCTGGTGTGAGCGCGACTCTATGCCGAATCTAAGGTATCATGCGATACATTCTCTAAATCTATGTAAATGTTCTTTTGCTTTTATTACACGGAGTGTGGGATACGACAACAAATAGTGGACTGGAGGCGAAAAGACCAGTAGAGCAATCTGTGTATTCCTATCTTGTAGCAAAAGCACTCAGTACTGGTTTTAAAATACTTTAGAGCCGTTGAAACATGAATGTGGCCGCATGTGACAGAACTATCTAATGTGAGTTTATCGATTATTTTGTCGAAAGTCACGTGAACATTGCTGAATCAGTAAGGAGGGACCAAACTAGAAACAACAGTCAGATGACGCCAAAACTATCAAGTCAACTTGGTATTTCCTATTTTAGTTTCCTCGAATCGATTCGTGTGAACTGTAAATAAACTCCAGTGGAAAACAGCCTAAAAGATTCAATCAAACGCGATCAGTTTAAGCTTCCGTCTAGATATTCCATTTTTAATTTTTATAAGTATGTAATTTGTTCGTTTCTTTAATTCAAAGCTAGCTTATTTTCAATTGTGAACAACTCACCTTCAGAGATGGATCCGACTTGAACAGTCACGAGTCACTAACTTGCAAGTTTAACAACAGGTCACACTATATTTATTTTGTTCTAACTCACGGTTCTCCTGCTTTATCCTCGAAATCCAATTTTTGGCAGAAAAACGAATTCATTATTCTGTAAAAATAATGCTGAGTAATCATTTCCTATAAAAATCTAAACGATACGATTGATCAATCTTTTGAAAACTTGTTGTGATCCTGCAGCCTGAACATTTTCTACTGGTAAGTAAGCAAAAAAAATATTGCTACGTTTTTCTGTTCATTCAAACTGCAATGATTTGAGTTAATATTTTTTACCGATTTTACTTTTACTTGAGAAGACTGAGAGTAATTTGTGGTTTTGCAACAACTTGGGTCGAAACGTGTTCTTATCTGAAATCGTTCCAACAGCATTCACGTGACTTTCGCTTCTCGTTTTTGACTCCGTCCTAGAACAGAAATAGATTATTCACTGAACTATATTTTTATTAGTTTCGAGCCACCGTTATCTATCATGCAACTTATGAGAGATGACGTTGTTTTGAACAAGGCTACAGCGATCTAATGGTTTGATTTTCCTTTAAGTTCTCGTCAAGTATTCTGAGAGCTTGAACAATTTAAGTCACAAACAATCCTTGAAATTTCATAGTTCTAGGCTTAAGGTCATTGAGTCATTACATTAGAAACGATAAGCATTCAATATTTGTTCACAGTGAAGGAATTTCGGTGGTTTTAGGTGAAATTATAAAATCTAAATAATATTAAATACATTTTGGTGAATTTGGAACAAAAGATTCTACTTAGTGATCGGATCATTGGAGGACACATCTCAGGGAGGATCTCGAGAAAGTTCCTTCCTCAACTATATTTGGAGATCCGAACTCCTTTTAAAAATTTGTGTGGAGACATCAATTATCGATACCATCACGCATTTAGTGATACCAGCTGAACAAACATAGATTAGCTTACAAACTCGATTCTAGTTTAAAACACGATCAACTTAAACGGACTCAATTGACCGGCGCATAGGAACAACAGACAATACACGTGTACGAAAGAATTGATAGCAAATTACATTAATGATTTCTAAGCCGTAAAGACTCATCAAAACAGTGCCGCGATAGCTTGTACGATACATGACGACAATCACCAAACATGAACCAGAATTATGTGTAATTTGCGCATCCAGAAATGGGGAAAATCAATTTTGATTAGTTCGTTTGTGTTTTTGTTCAGTTTTCGCCACTAAAGCAGCTCACCTGAGAAAATAACGATACAGTTTATCAACCAACTACATCATATCAACAAGATCTCTACAGTTTTTCTCTTTAAGTACCGTGGTTTAGGTTATCGGTTACTATTACCTAGCAGTAAGACTCCTTGGTGCTACCAGGTCCACGTTATATGATCATTGTAACTTTCACCTTACAATCATGGCACTTGCATGATCCCATAAATCATAATGTAATGGTTATTCCTGTTAAGGTAACTTTTATCCATTTTCACAAGAAAGAAACATCTGTCACGAAAATTTCACTTCGATTCAATGTAAGAAGATTGGAAGTTTATATGAGTCTAAAAAAGAGACCAGAATCGAAGCTGGGAGCGAGGAACTTTAAATCGAAGAAACATTTTACAATCACGTTTCGGACGGTTAATTTTCTTTGTATTGAATGTTTCCCGTTGCTAGTTGGAATAATTTGCTGATACCAGGTGTGTTCGAATAAAAGCAATGAACCACTCAACAACCAAACCAATAAACACGCAAATTTGATGTTGTTCACAGACAAATTAACAACGGAATCTGTTGAGGTCAGAGTATTTTATTTTCCCCACTACTTATAAGCTCCAAAAGCCTCAGTATGGTCGGGGGTGGGTGTCTAGGGTTGCGGCTGGTCACCTTGCCCTTGCACCTCACGAAATGCCCCCAAACGACCAAGCGTCTCGAACAGTCTATGCTGAGGAAGCCCTACTCACTGCCTTCTCGCGGCGGAAGTGTTTTCCCACCAAAGTGAGAGGACGAAAAGCCGATATCCGGGAGGTGGACCAACTGGCAGTTTCACCTAGGAGAGTTAGCCAAAAACCCTGATTCCAAACCAACCATGAGGAGACGAGTGAACCACACCCACGCCCCAAAAACCCTGATTCCAAACCAACCATGAGGAGACGTACGAACCACACCCACACCTTTTTGTTTGTGGCAGTGGTCACCGGCTCGATTGGGCACCTTGGACGTCTGACCCCGTCCGAAGGGCGTATGATCCGATGAACTGGACACCGGCTCCCAATGGATTACGGTTTTCGTACACCGCCCCGCTGCCTTGCGGGTCAGGCTTTGGCTAGCCGAAGGCTCCGATTGTGGATTCCTCAAGAAAATTCACCTGCCTTGGCCTGGGCAACCTGGCAGTACTCAGCTCACAAGCCAGTTATAGAACATTTTCCTTTTTATAAAGATTATTGTACCATGATTTGTTTGGCACACAGTCTGTCCTCAGACAAGTGTGAAATATATATAAGTTCATCGTTAGGTGGAAACAACACGTATTTGAAAAATGTAAACTTTAGGAGGTGACAAAGACGAGAATGATATGACAGTGGGAAAATATGCGGAATAGAAGTTTAATGCAATGAAGACAATTAGCAATGGAAAAAGTACTACCGAAAGTTTATCTAGCGTATTATTTTACAAGCAGCAGACACTAATGGTCCCACATGATTCAGTAGAAAGGCGGGTGACCTTTGATAACTTGTCTTTGAATTTCAGTTATGTTTTTCGTTATTCTCTGAATGTCCCTCGCTCTCTGTGGAGTGAACAGACTGCTAGATTTGGGGAGGAGGCCATGTTCAGTAGTAGGAATTGGAATGGTTTTCTGAGTTTTCCCATATGTGGGAATTTGTGGTACATTTTAAACGGTTTGATTTACCTGATTTAAAGTGACGCGTGATATTATCACAGAAAAAATGTTATCAAAAGGTGTTAATGGTTTACCACTAACTTAACCTTCGAGAAATAATCAACCCAATGTATACGGTTTTATCTAATATGCGGTACCTAGCTGACTTGACAGCAGAAGTAAAAAGCAGGCTCACAAAATGCGTTGGGAGTGCTATTCGGTATCCATACGCGTGCATGTGAGTTCCCATGAGACTATTATACCGGATTGTTAATGATCTATTAATGATATATCTAATGGTGGGAATAAGAATTGGATATCAATCATTCCGTGACCCGAAAAACAATTGGGTTCACTAGGTAAATTCAGAAATATTTACAATAAAACTCAGCATAATAAAATAAAATAACAAATGCACAACCTACTTGCAAGTTTTTCCTATTCCAGTTTAACATTATAATAGCTTTAAATAGGTTGCCCATCTTAAAGGATGATTTTCACATGTCCGAACTCTTTATATTTCAGATTGAGGGAAAGAAAAAGGCATTATTATCTTTTCGTATCCACTACATCACCGTGTTCTTATATTTGGTTGCAGGATCACGGAAAAACGTTGACCATTGAGATTTTGTTATTTCAATTTCCTCATTTACCTACTAACAAGATTTCAGTAGCGCACATCCACATACAAAATATATAGCTCTGGAAAGCAACGATTGCATACACCTACCTTTGTAAATAAATAACGATCAGTTTATTTTGTATTCTGAATTCGGGTGACTTTCGATTGTCAGAAGATACAATTTTCACGTGTCTGCTATTACTGTCGTCATAGACTTAGTTATCATTGTCTTACGGGGAAAGACAACTTCGTTGATCGCTGCTAAGTTGACAATATACACAAATGTAAGTCCGTGTGCGTAAGATGGGAGTGGAACCACACTGTACAAGTCATCACATTCGGAGAGAATATACACTGCTGCAGAGTTTTAACAACCTCATACGATAAGTATTATTATGATCATAGTGCTGGTTGTGTGGTGCTGATATGCCATATTCCTGGTGGTGCAATGGGTTTCATGTAATGCACAAGATGATTAGCGAAAATTAGATTATATATTCACCTTCAACATAAACACCGTATAATGAATTAAAAATCATAACTCAATGATGAAATAACTGCAAGGTAAAAAGAATCTACCGATTTAAGGAAGCAGAGTACGCAAGGAATCACATAAACGTCCTAATTTCTTTACCTCTTCATAGCATCATAACGAATGGGTTTATGCAGACACACTATAATTTGAAAGGGTTAAACGATTCGTGCACGCAGAATATTGTGTTCAGCCTCCGGCATCATTAATAAACGAACAGTGTGAATGTCGAAAGGAAATTTCGAGCGTCAATAATCTTGCATGACTGCCCACCAAGCCCCATTGATCTCTTTTAATCTCAATCACAAACCTAATGACGGGACTAAGCCAGAACATGTGATTGCATTGATTTAGACAAGCTTACTTCTTGAAGATAGTTTACTCCCGGATGCGTCTACCATATAAGCGCACTCATCATAAAATTGGAGATGTGGGTCAGTTTGTTGTGCTCCAATCGTTCCCTTGGTCTATTAATATTTCCACTCCTAACCGAGGAACTGGCTTCTACATTTATTTCATTATTTTCAAAGAAATTTACCGAGTACGGGACGAGGGAGTGGGTTGGGTTTGGGCAAAAAGTGATGAAAACTCAGTTGTCTTGTTTGGCGTACCAGTGCGTTTCATCCGATCAGGATCTCATTCATCATATTTGTGGTGTGGGTGACCCGTGTTCCACCATCAATTGCGGCCATAAAGATCCATTGCCAGAACTTTCTGACTACGGTGGGACAAATAAAGTTAGGTCCGTTGGTTTCAGTTAAACAGTACCTATTGATCCATCCTTGGTAGATAGTGATCGTAAGAAGGCATAAAAAAAATTTCCCATATCATCGTCGACCATACATAATTCGAAATATCTTGATTAGAAGTGGCATGATGGTTTGCGGAAAAATAATCTTAGTGTATTAACAAATCATTTAATGTGATCGTTTCAATGTTGTTGGCAAAATGGTAGTCATACGTGTCTGGGTCCGAACCGGGTATGTTAGTAGTCAGAGATAAAAAATTGAATCTCCTCTTCAGGTGCCTTGCGCAATCTGCATTCACTCTTCATCATCGATTACCTTGATAACAATTTTGGCTGCTCAGTTCGACAAACATAATTGAATCGCAGCTCATTCTTATGTTTCTCCGCTGACCATGTATGTTCTTGGCTCATTTGCTGGGATATGCTATTTACATATTCATCCATCCACTCTTATTGAACCTCCAATCACGTGATGCAGATGTCCATGTCAAACATTGATCAATACACTTACAGGCTATCTATCAGTGAACCAGTGTGACCCGGTTTTAGGTCATTCGTTAATCGATCGATGTATTCTCACAAAACGTTCATTATATTAGATCTGTTGCAGCAGAAACTCGACCTTTCACGGACAGCCGCAGATGTCTCAAGTTGGCAAATGCCAAACGAGCCTGTTGTATGCCAGTTGACACTTAGTCCGTGATGCATCCATAGGATGAGAAATAGCCGCCCAAATAACAAAACTTGTCCACTTGTACTGTTACTTTCCAGTTAGAGTGCGGCCGTGTGCTGGACCAATCCAGTCTTCTGGCAATATTTTATACTTTGAAGGTATAAAACGCATACCGAACATGGTTACGCTGGCATTCAAACTATCCAGAGAAGCTTGCAATTTACCTAAATCTTCACTTAGCAGTACAATGTAATCTGCATACTCCAGATCAGACGGTCAACCACCTGGGAGCAACCGGATGCCACTATCCTCGCAAGAGAATAGGGTTATTTTCATAATCAAATCCGTAACAAAGTTAAATAGAAAACGAAAGAGAGGGTAACTCTGATGAACACCACTTTCCACGGAGAACTCGGACTCAGCTGTTAGTATAAAGCGATCGCAAGATTGTTATAAACTTCTCGAGCACGCCCTTCAGGAAAAGGCAGCGCCTCAGTTTAGAGCGATCAACTGAACCGAAGGCCGCTTTCAGATCAAGGAAGACAGAGATATTGGGCCTACGAAGAGAATGTACCTGCTCCAGAATTTGGCGAAGAGTGAGGATGTAGTCGATGCAACCTCGACCAGGTCTAAAAGCAGTCGAATTCACATGTGTGCGGCAGACAATCGACGGAGAATGAGTCCAGAGATAAGTTTAGAAGCCATGTTGATTAGTTAATCATTAAGATCCCTGTATGCGAATAGCAGAAGTAGAGTTCAAGCTTACACTTTTTTCATCCCAGTTCACTATGGAAAGTGGCGTTTGTCAGAATTGACCTTCCTTTCCTTTTCTCTTCAACCTTGTAACAGACATGGATATAGAAACGGCAATTTTCTCGTGCGACGATAGTTACATCGATATTACAAGACGACAGGTTGTCCGATCCGGAGAACACAGACGAGTGCCAAGTGAAGATCACGTTAATCAACACGCTGTTCCGGATTTTCTGAATGATAATGCCGTCATGTTCAAAATGTATTTTGCACGTTTCAAGTGTAAAATGCTCTCGAGGGATCGAGTTGGTTATACTCACAAATAGACGACACATTAAGGGTATAAAAGGTGGAGTGAGTTCGGTTCGTTCAATAAGTGCAGAGATTGTACGACTGATAACAATTTCCGTTGGTTTACACAAGTTTACTATTACTGGGGTCAATTGTCTGCTATCGATATATTCACGAATTCAGTTCCAGTCTGCAAGGCATTTTACGAACGCACTAAATTGCGAGGACTTTGAAAACCTCTCACACACGCGCACAAGCCTTTTCGGTTACAATATAGCGAATTTTTATCTTACCCTTTCCAGCTCCGAACATTGTTCTGCTTCATGAATTCCCATCAACCGAGTGACATAGGTTTATCAGTTTCAAATAAACATTTTTCACAGATGCGTGTCACCAATGTAAAATTTCGAGTGCAGCACGGGCAAATATGCCCTGACAAGGCAGAAATAAACAGATCAAAATAGGTTTTTAATATGCATGAAGCGGAAACTGTCAGAAACAAATGCAAAAAAAGCTCTTCTGGACAGGAATTAGTGTGCATTGTGTATTAGGAGGAAGAGAACTGAAGAATGAATGGAATTGTGGCAGTTTTTAATAAACACCTTTAGTACCAACATGGTCCAGGGATCGTTATGAACGAGTCACTGAAAGATCGCGGTCAATCAACGGGTCACGATAGCAAGAACCAAATACAACAGCACCGCTAATGTACAAAGATGAGTGTGTTAGAAACAGAAAAATGCAGGAAAAGGAAAGAACATTACAAGATACCGTGAGCATCTATAAAGCATTAAATACGACAAATACATGGAAATTTCTAATTACTGATGAGTACATACAAGAAAGTTGAGTGGCGCAAAAAAAAATTATGAACTTGGTGGCACACTGGAACTCAAATCCGCACACAGAGTGACCACTGAACCTGTATCGAATAAACCGTAAGGCGGCAATGATTTCAAGTCACTGGTTAGCCGTCGAACCAAGTTTCGACTCAGTCCTACATCCACTAACAAGTGTGAGATCGTGCGCGAGCCAGAGGTCGAGTTGTTTGATGCCGATTCGGATGACGGATCGACCAGTTGAGACGGCAGAAGTACTGGTAAACCGAGTTCGACAATCCAATGGCTTGATGCATTACAATAGGCGGGTTCCTTAAAAACGTTTGTGCGAGGCATGACGTGAACCATATAAGAGAGTGCCTGGTGCTGTTGAAGCCAATGCGACAAATGTGAATTCATTTCGATCGCATCACTGGGCCCATGACCAACGATGACTAAATCGATACGAACGTTGGTGGGAATCTTGAGTACGGCTGCAAACAGATAAAAACAGAATAATGAGGACAGAGTCAAGAACAGCTAGGATAAAGAGCAAACGTTTATTTGAACTTCAGCTCCTAATGTTCAATTTCAAGCCCGTTACATCTTCCTTATACACCCCGTGATAAAGTATTTAGCTACTCATTGTTTTTATTTCCACATAATTTTTGCCACTCCTGTGTGCAGTAATATTACAACTTCCAGATTCCGAACAGGAAGCCCAAATAATAAATTCTTTAGTTGACTGAAAACAAAATAACGATTCTCATCACGATAGAAGTAATGTACCTTTGTGACCCCCCCCCCTCTCTCCCGCACGTAATGCAAACCCATTGATCCAACTGCGGATCGATCAAGAAACCACACTGGTGCAATGCAATCACATTACCCACTTAATCACAAGATAGCGGATCAGACTGCTTCTAGAAGACTGCATGACCTACCTTTGCAGGCTTGCTGCGGGCATCTCACCTTGCGTAGTTTAGCACTACGGTCAGACTCAGTTGAACAGATCCCGAGTCGAACTACTAACTTCAAAGGAATATGTCCTCGTAAAAGAAACGATATCGAGTATCGACCAAGTGAAACGATTTGATTAGCTGCGTTTTACCTGCGAGGTCTTGGGTGCGACCTTTAGTAGGATTATTAGATTAGTACAATTGATGGGACGAACAAGGTGGAAGCAGCTGTACAGTGCTCCCGAGATATTCACTCTACGTCTCCTTTGCTCTTCCAGTTCTTTCGCATAAAAGATTATTTACTGAGATTTCCCATCCCAAATTTTATTCTGTTGCTGTTCGATTTTTATGAACGGCATTAATGGTGCGCACAGTTGTGACAACAAAAAATAGTGTCGTGAGGAGGAAGGAGTCGCAATGATTGTGTGACCAGTTATAATATTATCTCCACTCGTTGCAAATGAAATATACACTCTTGGAATCGAAGGATTTGTGACACACTTGCGGAGTCAAAGGCATTAGGAAGCCTAAAATGAAGTAATGAAAATACTTTAACATGGGGAAGCGTAAGTAAAAACGAAAAACCGTGTGCGTGATTAAGGCATCCTGCCATTTTAGACCTAGTTTGTGGAATGTAATCTCGAAATAACGTAGGGTGATTTTTACTGATAGAGACCAACAGATATCTCAGATATTCCTTGTCTTTGATCTATTTTAATAAAAACAAGTAGTAGTACATGGGCAGGACTGATGGTGGATATAAATTTCGCGTGCTCAACCAGTTGTCCAATAAGCAGGTTGGCATTTTACAGGAACAATATTATAAACCTAGGTTTAACTGAATACAGTGGGGCAAGTGAACAATTTTTGATTGTTGCGTATAGATCCGGTAAATATTTTTTTCTGTTCCAGAGGAAACTTCGAGAGACCAATCAAGTTCGGTGGTTGCAACGATAGGGACGTGTATCAGGCAGTTAAACTATAACCAATCAGGAACTCAAGTTTCTCCGGTAGAAAAACTACGAACAAAAAACACTTGATTTATGAACCATATGAGAACCCTTAGATGATGCCTGTTCGGGGCTCTACACGGTGCAGTACAAAATATGACGAACAGACTGACCAAGAATTCGACCGTATTACCTTTACGCAACCATGGTGGCCGACCATTATGTAACTATGGTGCATGGACTGAATGCCTGGCATGCAAATGAACGGTAAGCGTTTTTTAACGGCTCAATCGAGATAAATAATTTATCGACCAATTTCTCTGCTTCACTCCACTATTGCAACTACAGTGATTACTCTCATAAAGCGAAAAACTTTACAAGATCTCGTTCTCACCCCGAGAAACCTAGAGCGCATATGCTGCTGAAGCCCTGTGCATTTCTTGTAGATAAGGCATTTTTACTGAACTGAGAGGGAGAGAGAGTGAAAAACCAATATCTACTGGGATAACTTACTTGGTTTCAGGATATCCTGGTCGGATGGTTACATGCTTAACTAGGCGACAAGGTGCATGGTAGGACGGATCGGACACTGACCCCGATGGAATACCGTTTTCACAACGTACTGCAGCCTTACAATTTAATCGAAAGTTCTGACTGCAAACCCCGCGAAAGTGTGTGTATATATATATATACATCTCGGGGGCATCGTGGAGTTTGAAACTTTCCGATCACCAAGGGTGATAATTTTCCCCAGTCATGCTCTCACAAAGCAGTAACGTGACCGTCTCTTTGGAGTTCTTGGACCCAGAAGCTGTCTTTCCTGTCAGACTCAATGTTCTTTCTGGAAGCTACCTGTAATACAAAGCGGTTTCATCTACATTGAAAATATCAGTCAGCATATCCTTGTATCAACTGCGGTAACCCCCACTCGAAACTCATTCACTGCATCACGTGGTACCGCTAAACTTTCCTCACAGACCTAATAATGCAGTAATGCACATGAGTTGCTTGTTTCTTACTTTGTACGACCGAATACCATATCTGTCTGACCAAGAGCAAAACCAACCTTTGGGAACCTTGAAGTTATTATGATGCAATCTTCGTGCTAGCTGGATTTCCTTCTTACGTACGATGCACTCCACCATTGGGAACCCTCCGTGTTTTTCCCTCATAGCAGTAGACCAGGCCTAAGTTGATTCATTCACTGCCTTGAACTTTTCGTTGGTTTTCAGGTGGCACCTTTCCTCAGATGCACCAGCGTTCAAAAATTACCCGATAGTTGTTCGATGGGATACAACATTGTAGACAGTTTTTCGTGAGATCCCAAGTGACTTGGCTAGGGAGCTCTGAGTTGCACCTGGCTGTTTCAGCATCTCCAACAGATTCTGCTTCTCTCTGATCGATAGGTAGTTGTACATTTTGACGTCAAATGACACTGTCTCCGATTACTTGCATCGGTGTGACTTCCTCGCTAGGATTATCCAATCAGTAAACAGTGAAATGAACGCGTCACACTAGATGCAACGCCATTGATTGAGTGCGACATTTCAGGGTGGATGGTCAATGGTCGTCCCAAACATCGGCCAACGACCAAGTGAGTACGTATCAGGAACTGCAACAAATTGGGGGGTGCGACATTGCACAGTCAGAAACTAGGTTAGTAGACATACGATTGGTTTGGGTTTCCGAAAAAGTGGGAAGACATTGGAAAATGCGACTTCTCAGGGGTGCAACATAGCAGGAGATTGACTGTATCACGGCTGAGTCCAGACTGTGCCAAACAAATCATAGCACAGTGATATTTGTGAAAAGTTCCAAGATTTGTTCGTCGGTGTGATACTGCCAGGTTGCCCAGGAAGGTGAATTTTCTTGGGAAATCCACCACCGGAGCATTGCACTTAGAACAGTCTGTTGACATCAAATTAAATTCACTGACATGTTTCTCGCTATTTATACTAACGGTGTAGTTGCTACGTAATAATGGGCTTTTTTCTCTTGCATCTGTGGTCGAATTCATCATTTTCTAGAATTGTTCGCAATATAGGTATGTCGAATTCTACTTTTGGGTGCTTCCAATCTGTTGTCGATACAATTACACGACAGAAGTTACTCGACAATGTCCCGGACATAAGATTAAAACACGAGTATTGATGCTGTGGTTACGACTTAACACAGGTGACCTGTCTGGGACTTGATTTTATTGGTAAACTGGTGAATGATTTTTGTCTAAATTAACCTTAATGTACTGTTTTCCCTGCTTAATCTTTTCATTCATATAAAATACAAAGTGAATTCCAGCACAAGGAGGAAACCGTACTGCGAAAAGGCACTGTCAAGGGGAGTGAGGGAACATTCACGCAAGAGCTAGTTTATTGATCGCGTTTAAAGAGTAAAACAATAAAGGTACATGGAAAGCGGGAGTATTCCTCAGCTGGACGATTCGGGATGAAAGATTAAAGCAGCGAAGTAGGATATTTAGTGACTGCAATTTTATGGAGATGCCTAGCTAAATGTGTGATAGCCTGCATTCTTTTACATTGGTTTTACTGCTCCCCAGGATTTTCTCCCGGTCTAAAAGAGAAAAAACTCGTTCCTTTCTCCAGATTACTTAAACTCCTTTCCCATTGCAAAAATATTTCTGAAACCGTTTTGGTTGATTGATTGCGTGCAGGCATTTTGATTCAGATGATAGATTTCTTCACTAAACCTTGTCGAAAGTATTGAAAATTCGCCCCATGGGGGGGGGCATAAGGCCTACCTTGGCTCAACAGTGAACGGGATGGGTGCGTGAAAGATACCGAGGCAAACTCCGAAGAGCAAAAAACAAAACAGTCACGGTAGAGAGGGGATAGCAAAGCAACTGGCCATCGATGGGCTAATGAATGCAGATTGGAAGACAGGGAAGGGTCGTCAAGCAGACGGATGGCCTTCGCTGAACCCGATCAAGAAGAGAAGATGAAGACTCACTACACACGTGATGGCAGCATTAAAGTGCAGTTAGGTCTGAGCTTTGTACAGTCGATCAACTGGGTTGGAGAAGTGTTGGAATCTAAACAAAAAACTAAGCTTGCACATAGCAAGAGAAGCAAGTTAAAATATAAAAGGCGACCAGTAAAACGAAGCATCTGTTGGTAATACAAGAAGATGAAGGCCTGTGGAATGTAGTTAAGTGGAATCCGATGACAAGCGTGGGGAGAATGGCGTTTCAGAGAAATTTAAAGGGTTTGGAAGCTTAAGGGCATAGTGATTGTGGTGGCCCCAGGAAAAGATGTGTTCGAGGTCGGAGTCTAGTGACAAACTAACTGAATTACGGCCTGGACTCCAGTCGGTGTTGGCATGGCGAGAAGTGTAGTAAGGGAGAGCAAGAGAGAGCAGTTGTAGATGAACGAATAAACATTTGAAATTTGGAGAATATTCTATAATCTTACGATTGATTTTGGGTTGGGGACCATGATGTTTCCCGCGTAAGCTAAGGGATACTAATAATTGGTTCTGACTTTTAAAGGCAAAAAGGTCCTTTGCAACTCAGAACCTTTACAGCCAACACTTGGTTCCGCCGGTTAATTAAGGATTCAAAACTGACGTATTGTGAAGTGGGTCTGTAGTTCATATTCTAATTCTTATATACTCAACAAGATAAAAAGTAATCGCTGATCGCAAATTGATTCAAGTTCTCAAACTTCCCTGGTCAGGAGAAGAGAAAATCGTCTGTTCACACAGCCATGAAGTAACGACTTTGGTTATGTGATCCAAACTGTGCACAAATTTGGAGTTATCTTGGGCTCATTGCCAAACACATGACTCATTCACTTTTCTGTTTGACCATATTGAAATTGTTCCATATAGACGTGATTATAAAGGCTTGAAAAGGAATTCACCGAAAGCATATGTTCGCCTACATCGTGTTCTTAATTATTGGGTATATTCCGTGATCATAAAAATGATCTGAAATTCCTGACATTAAACCTGAACAGGCTTTTACCAAGGCTGAACATAAAGACTCACAAGAAGGGCGATGAAGCAACTTGAATCCAGGCATTCGACTGATCCACATGCGATGAACCGGACTGTAATCGAGTGGGTCAGTTATTTGGCCATGTTGCACTAGTTGATCCAAAGTGAAACAGCTTGCGCGATCCGAGTCAGCTTTGGCGTTCGTATTCACTGCGGAAGATGAATCAAATGCCCCAGATACAGCGTTATCCTCGACCTCTTCCTCTTCTTCATAGTCATCTAAGGACTTGCCACCCTCATCTTCATCCTCATCCTCCAAGCCATAGTGGCTAGGACGAGGGGCGAACTGTAAGGTCAGATTTAGCTCCGTTCTGCAAATTGCGGACGTGCCTCCTGTGACTCCAGTGTTTTTGGTCGGAGTGTCCGTCAAGGAACACTTGGGTACGAATGCAAGCACACACGCACCACGCATAGACAGAATCCGAGCAAGTGTGATGCACAATGCTCCACTCAAGTGTGATCCACCGGAGAGAACGAGGACACGTGGTGGAGGACGGTGTGAGGACCTGGGAAATGGAAACAGAGTCAGGGCTTATAATAGCATAATTGGCAAGGAGGAAAAAAGTGGGATAGTACCCCAAATTGCTATGATCTCTTGAACGAGGTTTACAGTCTCTTGGGCAATTCAGATATCATTACAAACCAATTTGCTTTTAACTGGCAACTGTTGGTCAATAATCTAGATACTTATCTATCGTATCCTTTCGTTGATCAGTCTAACTTGGTTTTACGCACCTCTAATAAATTTGGAATCAGCCTAAAATCGCTAATTTTTATACAAGACAGAGACCAGGTGGCTTTATTCATTGTATTCGCGTCTTGGTTATTTACCACGCTGAAGCAGCTGATACTGTCGCATCAAACAGTGACGAGAAGAACATGCGTAATGTGTAGTGGGGTCACGCAGCGTCAAGTCGGGTTAAAGGTCCCTATGATCCAGATACACAAACAAGTAGTAAAATAACCGAGATGGGTGTATCGGGTTGCGACTAGTCACCCATAGACTGTACATGACACAACAGTTTCAAACGCCAGAGCACCTGAAACAGCCTCTGGTAACGAAGTCCCACTTGCCATCAAAGTGAGAGGACGAAAAGCCAACATCCGGGACTATAATCGGGTCAATGAACAACTGATAGTTTACCTACGGGAGTTGACGAAAAGACTCCAAATCAACTTACAAGAGGTGTAGGAACCAAACACACCTTCCTGGTTATTGCAGTGGTCACCTATTCGATTGACCATCGAGGTGTGTTAGTCACCTCGGACGCTTAACCCGGTATGAAGGTTGCATGGTACGATAAATTGGACACCGGCCCCCAATGGATTGCGGTTTTCACACACCATCCCCCTGCCTTGAAGGTTAAATAATGGCCACGCGACAGCGCCCTCTGGTGATAAATATGCTACACAACCTCCTCATTTGATTTTTTCACCATACAATAAAGTCCAACACCAAGGAAACTAAGCCCTACAGTTAAATTTCACACAAAACCGATAGTGATAAGTCAACTCCTTGCAGATGGTGGTAGATGTACAACCACAAGAGGCGTCCCGACTAGATTTGGACCCTAAGGCAAAACATAAATTATAGCCAGCACCGATTGGGTGAAAAGCGTGCAACTAGAATTAAGATAAAAACTAACCTTTGCGGAGTTTGAGTCGTTTGACGCACATGCGTCATGATTTGATCTACCAAAGAGCGCCCGGCTGTTTCCAACAGGCGACCCCAGGATAGCCCCTGAGCCAGAGCAGGTAGTTCATGAGTAGCCGTGGACTCGGTAAGACAATGCGAGTCACGACCAGTAGCTAGGTAGTGGAGCATTCGATCTTGATCTTCGGTTGACAAGATAGGGACTCGAAATCCAGTGGATGAGTACCAGAAGCGAGGGTGAGACTGACTTAGACGGGTTGTGCAAGCTACGTGTGAGTATGAACTCACATTAGTCGCACAACCGACGTCACGTATTTCGCCGGTGGATGACTGAAGCGATGGATGGTAGTAAGGAACGTGATGCTCGTGTCGTTGTCTCGAAGAAGATAATGTCGGTGTATTGGTGGTCAATGTCGCATCGCTATAGTAGACTGCACGAGAAGATTCAGAACGTTCCGAATGCCGAGTATTTCCTGTGGAGATGAAACGTAATGCAAATCACCAATCGACAGAAACAAACGATCGATAATGATGACATCTGAACGGATATTGAAATTGTTTCGTTAACTCAGAGATAACAAAGACATCGTGAAGTGACTTTGAATGTGGTGTACTTATAATAACGGTTTGTGTACACATAGGAAGATCCTGTAGCTCTAGGTCCGTCAATACATTCAGGCACATAAGCGAGCCCTGATTTCACTTGAACCGATCAGACAGAGTCACATAAGGCGTATCCGTTCTTTCCAACAATGTAACACAATGATCAACCGTAGATATTTAGACATTCGCAAGTGTAGTAAAGCCTATGCGTCGTTCCATCTTCTCCATTTTGCAAGCACACAGCAATATGATATAAATCTTGTCTGAGAGTGATGGCGCAGCCACAGGTTATCCCGCGTACCCACCCACAACTGCTCAACGACTTGCAGAACTACTTCGAAGGCTATAGAAACAGAAAGGAATCCGAAAATCTACTGCATAGATCACAAAAGCGATGCAAGCGATTTACAAAAAATACAACTTATGAGAGATTAGATATTTTTGGAATTGAAAGGCTGGATCTGCTCTACTCCTTCAATTTCAAAGGTAACTCAAATGGCTTCAAAATTTTGGTGAAATTGACCGGAATAATTAGCCACGATACGAGGGCTTTCTGTTGAATAAGAGACGGGTTTAAGTCGTGCTGCATTGCATCTTAGTCACTTGTACAAACAGGCGCCTGCATTAGTGGTAGACAACTCTGTGGTCGCCTGTTTTACTATGTCCCTCCTATTGAAGCTTAATTAATCACCAGTCCTCTCGTCATTATTCTAACAGAAGTTTATACCTTTTTCAGCACCGCAACTCTCCAGTTTTCAAATAACTTGTCATACCAGTTATTTCTTCCAAAGTGGTCTTTATTTATGAATCAGTAGCCACCTCTGGATTCTCCCAATCGTGAGTTTAAGACTACGTACCTGAAACTTAAACTATCATCTCTCATCCTCAACATCTGCACTTTGTTGCCCGGTTCTGTTCTGATTTTTCACACGGCCCCAGAATAAATGTTGGCCAGTGCAAGGATACTTTGTTTGGCAGACGGTGGAACAGCTGACATCGGTTCCCTGCGGAAGCCGATTATAATTCTTGGCGAATGCTGGTTCACGTCCTTGTCGCCCTTCCATTTATTCTCGAAAATACTCTTCTGATGTTCGTATTTTTGAAGTTTAGAAGACCTCAGCCTTTTCTTTGTAATTACTCTCACGGTTCTCCTTTTGCAACATGATCGGATAACCTGTTTCAGTGAGTCCACCAATACCCATCTTGACCGCATATTAGCTTACGGAGCCGAAAACCGTGAATATTCGTAGCTTTTACCTGCCTACCACCACCAGAGTCTACTCAACGCTACATCGAACATAAAGGGCACTAAAAATGAATACAGGTTTCACACACAGAATTCCAAAGAACAATAGGCTACTATCAGTTAAATACGGTCCGAGTCCTATAAGTCACAAAAATAATATATATACTACCGAATTCAGTGCTCATCGGTGATTTATTGATTATGTACCCACACTGGATGTTATTTCGAAGGAGGCGCAAAGCTACCTGTGCACTTACCGATAAGAGGCAAACCAACACCGTCAGGACCTTCTTCCAACTGGCTTAAAGAAGGCGGNCCACCGGGCCCTCTATTGATCCCTATCGAACCTCCCCCGCCTCCGCAACGGCCATGAGGCCGATTCAAACCATGTCTGGTTGCAGTAGGGTGGAGTCCTCGCATATTATGAGGATGCGACCGGTAAAAGGAGTCACTTTCCGCACCAGAGATATCACTATTCGAAGGAACCACTTCTGAAACTAAATGGAAAGAACCAAGTGTTTGAATAGATTACAGAATAAAATAGAACACGATTCTCATAACTGAGGAACTACAGTGACATGAAGAGACATGTTGGTAAACGTCTCAACCTTGATGGATTCCAAGTCCATTGTTCCCAAACCTCTCTTTATTATCCTTTCCGATACGTAACCTTCCCTCAAACGACTTGCTACTTTCTAAAGCTCGTTACCAAATACCATGGTATGTGATGTACTACCGAGTGAATTCCAGGTTCCAAAGCCTCCTCAAAATCTCTTTCTGTGGAATTGCTAGTGTATAACGGGATCAGTGATGACCAACATATGCTGTGTACCAGAAACTTGAACTCAAAATAAAAGTATAACAAGATACTTCACAGCAGATCAGCTCACCTTGATTTTAAAACCATCAACCGGGCACAAGTGGGCAGCGGTTTCCATTGCGGTCTTATGACCGCTCATTTGGATGGAATAAAGAGAATACTGCAGTGTGCAAATCAGTGTCGCGATTAGAATACGGACGACATAAAGACTAGGGTGGCACCGAAAATGACCAGATGCACCAGAGACTAACAATCAGTGTTCTTTGATCAACTGATGAGGAATAGACTGCGCCCTAAGGTAGCGTGACGGCTTGTGCACCTCTATGACCCAACGGGTTAAACAGGATGGCTTTTGTCAAACCGAAAGATCTTATCATGCCTGGAAGAACGGAGGGTAGAGGTCAGCCAAACTACAGTCTCCCAGTCCCCCACGCTGTGAGTTCGATTAGTAAAAGTATCTCAATCGGTGAAATCGAGGAGGAGTAACCGATCCAAGCAAGTGGGTCTTCACTGGCTACATTGCGGTCAGGTTCTTGTCACACTCAAAGGCTTTGGACGAGAACCCTAGTCGTTGGACACCCTGGCAGTACCCGTCCATCAAACTCCAAGGTATACACAAACCAAACAATTCCATAAGGTATCGGTCGACACACAGGTCAATCAGGACCGTGCTACCCATTGCATCGAGCGGGATGGGTGGTGATAAGTGGGCTATTGTTCAGAAATCACAACATTAGGTTAATCCTTGGTCCTCCGCACCTAGCCTTCTCCCTTTACCTTTTCGTCTGGTCTGTAACAGTCCCTCAAGCAAATTGGCTGTCACTCGCCAAATAACGCTGCAAGTAGTTTATCACCACACACATTTAGAATTCTGAAGACTCATCAACCACTGGATCTACTGGGCCTGCAAAGTGAAGACTCCGGTGCAAGTGGGTCCGACGCGTGCAATGGACTCGTTCGGGGATTGATGTCTACTGCGATTCGGAGATCCCAACTCAGGATCTTAATACTATAAGCCAATTAAGTGCTCCGGTTTTGTCCCTGAAGTATTACCTCCGCACATCAGGAGACGACGAACCTCGGTCAGCATAGAGCAAGCACTACTGAATAATAGAGCTGAGGCTTGAATAATTGATTGGATCCCCGTCAACAATCGACTGTGTAATGCGTCTCCAGGGGTTCATTCATTTCAGTTTTTACAACCATTAACCATGCACTTCCGTGCACCGGTTTTGGTTGCTGTCTTCTGACCGCCCATTTGGATGAAAGGGCAAGATGAAGACTGCGGTTTTCATACACTGACCCGCTGCTTTGTGTCACGCTTCGGCGAGCAGAAGGCCCCTGTTTTGAATTCCCAAAGAAAATTCACCTGCCTTGTCCTGGGCAACCTGGCAGTATTCCGCCCACATGCAAATCATGGAACTTTTTTCCTTTTTCTAATGATCATTGTACCGTGATTTGTTTGGCACATTCCGGACTCAGACTTGTGTGAAAACATATACACGACTTGACAAGTAAAACTATAACCATAGAGCTGAAGATTCAGCAATTTATTAACAACGACCAGCAGTACAACACTTAGAACTTATAATTACAATTCATACTAAGCCCCGGTAGGATTACTATGCGATCAAGCTGGGCGAGAGCAGAGCTACCCTACAAGGAAGGGGTTAGTGGTAGTGGAGTTTGAACTTGAGTTCTTGAGAATTAGTGTACCAGTAGAAACAGACTAGATTATTTAACTATCAGTTAGCAGAATCAGATGATTTTCCAAATGGGTACCTAAGATATGGCTGGTGTCGCAAATAGTGGCGCTCGCGCATCCACCCATAGTTCCCTTAAAACCATTCTATATGAATTCTCCATCTTCCGCTTGAATTTGCTTTCAACAGTCCAATCTTCTTTCTGCTCTTTTATCCAAATGAGGCACCAAAAGACAGCAACCTAAACCGGCGCACGAAAGTGCATGGTTAATGGTTGTAAAAACTGAAATGAACTAGCAGAATCATGGAGGAAAATATATATGAAGCTTAGAGTGACAAATCTCAATAAGTTGATTTTTTAGTGTACATTTATCAGAAATTCAAGGGAAAAGAGGAAACACAAAGAACTAGAAAAAACTTACACGACCGACTTCGCCTTTTCATAGGAGTCATGCTTTGTTTGTGTTTCGGTTGTTTGCGATCCACCTTGTCATCGATGGTGACTCGTGAGAACGCGGAATCTGATTGTTTCACATTGGAAGTAACGCATCTGCCTGGGCTTCCGTTGTGATGGGGTTGCTGTACTGGAATACCTGTTGAACGATGAATGAGTGGTGGTGAACTGGGGCAAACATATGCGTTGCATGCGTTTGGCATGTTTCGGAGCATTTCGCGCCGTTGCGCTCGGCCACTACTACCAGGATCATCCTTCTTGGGACTGACATCGTCAGAAGAATCCCCACCTCCGGTAGACAGTATTCTTATGTTCTGGATGAATTGGCTCCTTGAAAATTAGAACAAATTTAGATTGAACATTTGCGGCAAATCTAAATAATAACCAACCACATAAGGGATCGTGTTTCTTGGTAAGCGAACTTAATGAAACAAAAAGACATTTAGCGATTAAATGTTAAATTTCATGTTCAACTTATCGTGCGCCACTGAATGCAAGACATGCATTATCCATCAATTATTAATTGGATATCCATAATAAGTCCGGTACACCAAGGCAGAAGAATAGAACAATTGTACCAATTTAACAGTACCCATCCTTTCTTGTACTCGTAATTACTATATTCCGACATTCATTGATGAGTAATCCTGCTTTCCACTGTAACTGCATGTGTAGTTGCACTACAATTTCTCGTTTATGGGATTTTTCCTACACTCTGCATGCTACATTATCTGCGTTCCGAAAAAGGAATCCATTTTACGCCTCAGAAACTGAAGACGTTTCTTCACGATTATGGTGCAGCCAACAGCAGAACAATGAGCCAAGATCCTCAAAATGAAGGTCAGGTTGAACTGCTGAAAGGAGCATAGATGGGAGTTGACGGCACGTGACGCACAGTACACTAAACTCATTATTATTTAGCGCATAACTATCACCATCGTACAACGAAATACAGTGAAGCGAACTTTACTGGTCACTGCAATTGCACAAAAGCATACAAAGTTAGCGGAATATGCACGGTGGACAGGGACTGAACCGATTTTGAGGGAAAGGCGAAGAGAGGGGAAGTGAACCTCTGTGGTCAACACAGAATATACAACCCAACTGTGCATACATATTTTTCAAGCATTCTGACCTAACAATAAATGAAAACAAGAACTGATAGAAGACAAATACTGCGAGATGTTAACATTTCTTTTAATCTCTTCAGTAGCTACAACACAAAACAATCGTATTTATACAAGCAAGTTTTGGTAACTACAGTGGTAAAACGGACAATAGTCAGGGAAGCGGGGGAGAGGCTAGAGTGGGAAATCAGATGGAACCTTGCAAAGATTCGTCTACCGGAAGACTACATGGAGTGGACAATACTTACAATTTGCCAGTTTCGCTTCTGTGGC
>UZAN01039666.1:13216-25113 GCA_900618425.1 Echinostoma caproni
CGAGGGTTTGTTTTTGATGAGGGTTTTGTGTTATGTTCAGCAAATTGGTGGTATCCCATCTAAAATCTTCAATGAACGGTTATCCTCGAGCAGCACCGCCTTTTGGATTTATAATATACGTTCTATTCACAACATTCTGTGGGAAACATTTATGAAGATCAAAGTTTTATTACCATGAAACTGAGAACTGAAGTTTTTGTCCGTAATTAATCATTTCCTTTCAAAAGATGTGACATGAATTGTAATACATTGTCTGAAGAATGAATAATGGAAAATAAATTTAGAGCTTATCTGTGTTGCTCGCCATATAGAACTAGACTATTGAAAGCAGGGAGAAGCTATCAGTTGTACTTTGGCAAAAATAATAAAAAAAGACAACAGAACAAGAAGGGTAAGGTGCACCACCTCTCTTGGAAGTGGGTTAGATTCATATGAAGATGGAGCTAGAATAATCACATAAATTTTACCTGGTATAAATCCATTCATTTTGCGGGCAAGCACATGATTCTCCGGAGNCGGAATCGATTCGATTCTGATTCAAATGCAATATATGATTCACTTCGAGGGGACTTCTTATTGGCATATCACATACTGCATCAACCCAACCACCCTTGCCGTTCTCTACTGACTTTATCTCATAATGACCACCTGAGGGGACATCCACTAAAGGTGAAGACGCAGAACGGTCACCTTGATTGCCGGCATCACTCGTTTGCAGTCAGGGTGTGCGGCGTACGGAATTCTCTTCCATCTGATGTAGTGTGCGCTCCTACATTTGAACTATTTAAATCGTAATATGATAAATCGATGGAACACATAAAATTTCGATATCCGTGAGCGATTATAAATATTATTATCATTGTTATTTTTTCTCTATGAAGTTATTCAAAGTATTCCGTAAAAATCCTATGGGGCATGATAAGCTTCAGCTTTGTTAAATCGCCCATAACAAAACTTTGACTTTGACTTATTTAAAGAGCGCCCCAGAAAGGATTATTCGTTTTGCTTAGATCAATCGGCAAACAGTACGCACTTGTCGGTTACCTTGGGATTGAAACCCATGTTTGGGCAATCTGGTCTAATAATCATACTTACTGGTTCAGTCCATAAAGGTGGCATATCACACAAGTGACATAACAGTTTGCATTCTTGCTTCGTCGTATGGCCAAGGTTTGTGCCTGTCCACTCGTCCCGTGCTCCTCGTGAAATGCTCCGATGCAAGGCGTCTCGTATAGCCCCTGCTGAGGTCAATGTCTTACTACTTCCCAGTGGCGGAGCAATTTTCCCATCAAAGTGAGTGGACGTACATAGAACATCCGGGGCGATAACCGGATCGGTGAATAACTAGTTGTTCACCTAGAGGAGTTGGTTAAAATCTCTGCTAATAATTCAGTCAAGTAGAGGTGTACGAGACACACATCCACACCGTCTGGGTTGTGGCAGTAGTCATCGGCTTGAGGTGTATTGGGTACCTTGGAAGTTCGACCCCATCTAAAGGGCGTATCATCCGATGAACTGAGCGCCGGCACCCGATGGACTGCAGTTTTCACACGTCGCCCCGCTGCTTTGCGGGTCAGGCTTTGGTCATCCGAAGGCTCCGGATGTGAATTTCCACAGATAGTTCCCCTGCTTTCCCCTGAGTAATCAGCACTGTCGCCCCCAAGAGTATATCGTCATAAAGACCATTGCGCCGCGATGGGTTTGGCACATAATAGGGATCCAGATTTGTCTCCACTTTACAGAAGACTGGTAGACAGCGAACCAAACTGTTTTACTGGATATAGAAACTGACGGGGAGCAACTTATCCTCTCGAAATTGCTGCCGGTTCTATCATAAGTTTTCCAGGGGTTGACTAATCCGGAAAAAAGTTCATACCTAACCTCAGAAATCAATGAAAACTATATCAGGTTAGGTGCCAAAACTCCTGGTAGATTAAATATAACCGTAGAAGTTTGGTTATAGTCATTATAAATAAATGCTTTATTGCTCTGATACTTTTTTGAATTCCTCGAAGATAGTGGATAGGACAAAAATCGGCGGAAGCAGGTTAGTCAAATTTCAGTGAAAGTTTGTGAATCCTTGAATTTGTGAATATTTCACCGAGCACGTAAAGACTAACACTGTGCTTGGTATTTGCTCAGAAGAATTGTGCTACAGTGCTTATAGGCTAAATGAAATAGTCTGACTAGCTACCCAGACACACGGGTAGGAGTCTTTGGGGGAGGGAGGGAGAGAGCAAATTAGTGGTGCGCTTGCTTTCTACTTCTGAGATTTCTAGTTCTGTTCTCATTTGGGTCGACGGATGCCAGTGAGACCTAACAAGATCAAAACAGTTGTATAGTGCTTCTTGACTTTTCACTAAATGCCTATACACTCCAAATAGAATGATATATATCAGTTTTAACGTTACGTCCTGCTAGGCAAGCACTTTATCTCGACTGAATGGAGACGGAGGAGCAGAAGGGGTTGCGTGATGTAGTGTTTAGGTAAAAACGGATTGAGATGGACCATTGCGCATGGTCATCAAGTAGGAATAGGAGGCTAATGCAAAGGAGTAAGGCCATAGGAGTTAGATAAGTTCGGGGAATATTGAAGTTCAGATATTGTGCAGTCTGGCCTTGAACTTCATTACAGTCTCGGATGACACTTCATCCGCCTGCAGTCCGTTCCAAGCCTTTACTGCTCTCTGAGAGAGAGCTCTTATACACTTCAGAGCTCTGGGTTTGATCAATTTCACTCCGTTCTTTTTAAGAGATTAGTTGGCATTCATGATAAATAAATATGAAATAATGCTGGAGACTCCTTTCAGGAATTGGGAGTACTCAATAAAATCCCACTTCACCCTTCTGCTTTCAAGGGAGAAAATTCTCAGCCTCCATAGCCTCTGGGTGTAGGTCAGAACTTGAAAATCTTGGAGGAAATTGTTCAATCTTCTTTGTATCCTCTCAAGGGTATCCACGTCTCCAATTATAGTTGAGGCCCATATCTGAATCGCATGCTATAAGTGGGGACGGATGAACGCCTTATAAAAGAAGAGCATGACAACCGGGTCCCTGGATGCAACTGTGCGACACAACTGGAAGAACGTTCTCTGAGCCTTCGCAGCAGTCACAGCCCGCCGAAGTAACGGTTTGAAGGACTGAAGAATAAGCACCCCTAGGTCCTTCATGGTTTCCATACTTGGAATTGCCTGTGGGTTATCGGGGTTTAGGTATCACGCTAAAGGAACACCTTGAGCCATTAGGCACTTGCATTTACCGGCGTTCAATGGTAGGCTCCAGGATATGGACCAGGGGTATGCTACCTTCATATGGTTTGCCGACAATTTTGGAGTCATTAACTATCGAGAAGCAAGGAAACTATAACCTTGGAGCTTTCTCATTAATAAAAATTACGAACAGTTAAGGCTCAGGTACCCATTTTTGTGATACTCCACTGCAGGCCATGGCGGAACTAGACCTGGACTCCCCTACCAGTCGGATATTCCCCTATCCAGACCAGGTTAGGTCTTGAATTCTTGAAGCATTTCACTGGTTCAGGGCTAAGCTCCATGTTCCCATATCGTGGTTATTATCAGTATTCTCTTGATAGAAAGTGCCCGCTGAAGAGGTGATGAGGTCACGGGACACTAGTGAAAGGAAGGGGACATGGGGATTCAGATATTGTAAGAAGAAAACTAAAAGGGAAGCGAGGACGGGGAGAGATGCAGTATCTGTTTGCAATGAAGAGCTATTGGCATCCATATAATATATACATTACTACATGCATCAGTTTACAGGATCAACATGAATCACGCTTAGATTCACGGGTTCCTAAAATGCGGTGCATGCCTGTTTCACATTTTCTAGGAATCTTCAACAGTGTGCACACACGGTGCTCTGTCACTGTCTCAGATTTTTGTACACGTTCACTCCAACTCCGAACTATTCCGGACTGCTGCAGCCCAGTCAGAATTACTCCCATCGCCAAAGTCTAAGGCCCCAATAGCGAAGCGTTTCAGACCAATTTCTCTCACTTCGACCGGTTTGAAATTGATGGAGCGATCAGCTGTGCATGGTCTTCAGTTTTCCCTTACCACCACGATGACACTTATAAGTTTGCATACAAACAAAACCGCTCTATAGTAGACGCCGTTTCTTCTCTAGTTCATTTCATCTGTAACTCCCTTAACGAGAAAGTCAAATATGTGCACTGTGCATTTCTGGACCATTATTCCGCTTTCCACTCGGTGCCCCGTTCTCTTTTACTTAACGAGCTGTCCCACTTGTCTTCTTGAATGGATTGCCGATTACTTTTCCCAAGTAAAGCAGTATGTTAAACTGGGAAGAGGACAGTCAGCCACATCACTAAACCGCTCGGGTGTACTTCAAGGTGCTGGCCTATCACCCTATCGTTTTCAACTTACATCAGTGACTTATCTGTTACTCCCTCTGTACGACATTTTACGTATGCCGATGATATCAGCATATCTATTTCCGTATCTAACCAATTAGAACTGGTTGAATGTAACACAAAAACCTATCCCACCTCGTTTCATATTCCACTTCATCTGGTCTTAATCTTAACGTTGAAAAATGTATTTTTACTCTACACCGTACCACATCTCCTTCGGACGATGTCCAGCTTCATATAAAACCGATGAGCAAAGTCAAATTCAAATTTTTATTATGGGTAAATTAAGAAGTTGTTTATTTCATCCCTTATGGCCTGTACACACTGGGTTCGGTTGGTAGTACAAATGAATAGCAAATTCTGACATTCACTCATGGGTACTGCAAAGTTAGGTGGTTCTATTGAACCACCAGTTGTGACTCGAATGAATCGGCGTTGGATGCACCAACATCTTGAGGTGGAAGGGAGATACAGGTGTGACAAACTCTGAGGCTGAAAGAATGACGCCTACAGTCGAGCCGGCTCTTTTGGAGTAGAAGTTTAAATGGATGTCCTCGGATGTGACCATTCCTAGATAGCGTCGCTACAGTACTACACGGGGAATTACTTGGTTGATGTGGTATTTGATAAACGAGGATCACCTCTCCCCGTATTCGACGGTATTCAGACGGTAAGAGTCCCAGAATTCGTAGTCTTTCACCGTAGGTCCTAGATTGTAACCCTTTGACGATTTTGGTTGCTGTACTCTGCGGACGTTCAAGGGCATTTTGGTCGCGAATCAGCCATGGATTCTAAGCCGGTATAGCATACTCGGTGAGGGGTTTAATGTATGCTTAATATAAACGGGGCAATAGGTCTATTTCGAGTTATCCAAATAAACACGTTTTAGCAATCCAATTTAATTTATAGCCTTTGAATACACTCTTGCGCAATGTGTGGAACACCGTAGATCCCAAAGAACGATAAATTCCAGGTCCTTTTCGTTTGGAGAACGCGGCAATAGCTGAGGTCCACGTAAGTATGGAAAGCGACTCCTGTGGCGCAGCGATAAAACCTTGCAGTTTTCGACGTTGAATTGGATGTCATTAATGATGGACCATCGGTAAGCTGCGTCGAGAGTTTTTTGCAAGGATATTTTACCATCATCCATGTTTTGGCGTCATCAGCGAATAATAATGCCTTTTCTCCAAGGATATCTGGCAGGTCGTTTATAAATGCTAAGAAAAGGTACGGATCGAATACGGATCCTTGTAATTATCAACGGACAGCCTCAATCGATCCCGATAGAGAACCGTTAACTCGAACCAACACTGTAGGTTGTTGAGCAGGGTCAGCCATTGGAAGTACTTAGGTGTCACACATGAAAGTAACCTTCGCTGGTCCTTATATACCCAAACTGTTGCTCGCAAGTTGAAAAGTCTCTCTTTTCAGATAAGAAGACTGCGCCACTTATCTTCTGACTTGTCCGTGACAAACGCTTTCGTTCAACAATGTGTCCTCCCTATACCCGTGTACTGCTCCCTTGTAATTTTCCCCAGTTTGCTGAACGGTGATTTCAAGTTGTTGAGGCACGATCTCTCATTGATCAGCCGTGTCTCCAAAGTTCCGTTATCTGTTCTTATTGGCAATATATGTAATGCCCATATTGATGAAGGCTTCAAGTTTGCTGAAAATATCCAATCTGATTGCACTCATCCTTTACACATTGACTTGGGTGCATGCAGATCCCACCCCTCCACCCGTTCTAAGTACAAACTTATCCCGTCTGGCATATCTGCATACAGAAACTCTTTGGTACTCTATCTTTCGCGGATACTGACCGACAGGGAAAGTGTTTGTTCTGAGGTTTCTAATGCATTGAGTAATTAACTCAAATTTCTGTACGTTTTACGTCCCACTTTTTCNCCGTTCTAAGTACAAACTTATCCTGTCTGGCATATCTGCATACAGAAACTCTTTGGTACTCTATCTTGCGCGGATACTGACCGACAGGGAGAGTGTTTGTTCTGAGGTTTCTAATGCATTGAGTAATTAACTCAAATTTCTGTACGTTTTACGTCCCACTTTTTCACCTCTTTTTTACGAGAATTGCAACGGTGGTCTATTTTTGGCTGAAAGCTTGTACATAACTCTCTAAAGCCTCAATACGATATAATTGAATACAATATAATAGAATACAATACAATACCGTACAGTAAAAATTGTCAATTTATCCCCTTGAGCTAGAATGTTCGTGTTTGAGTCCCGACCGAACCATTTTTCTCAGAGAAGTCCATCCAACCTCCCCAGAGCGGTCGCTTCATCAACCTCTCGGTAAAAGTTAACCATTCAGTGCTTACTGTCTTTTAAACACATAGGGTTCAACCTTATTCCCGAATGGTTGTGCTGAGGATTGAGCAGAGCTATAGATCGATAACATCATGAGGGCTTTTCTGCAGCGACGGTGGACAGTGTGGACCGGCAGTGTGATCACCATCACACCACAATTCATTGTTGACATGTCGTAATCCGCATCATACTTATCTAGGAATGTGATCACGTGTCCCTGCGAGTTAGAGACACTAGAATGTTGAAAATATTAGACCAATGTTGACTACGTCAAATAGAATAGTCAATGGAAAACAGTGAGGAGATTATACTAAGAAACACTAACCCGCTTCCTCCAAAGCCTCCGATTGCGATGTGCACTACGGATACTGGAGACGGTGAGATACTGAGACACTCAGCTTTGATGACTCTCCTCGTTAGTGTTCTAGCTTGGTGAAATGCTCAAAATGTGTATAAATGTCACGGGAAAAGTTCACTGAATACTAAGGCCTATGTTCAAGTTTTGGTGGGTTGGGGTGGTAAAAGAAGAAAAACATGGTTCAGAATTGCACTGACCTGGCCTCAAACCCTTTCGACTGGACAGAAGTGAGTTGTGAAACCTGTGGAAATGGCTTGTCTTCAAGGAGTAGATGGTCACTCAATGTTATTAAGACAAGCATTCAAACCCCTCCCTTGAATAAAAAACAAATATTTTCGTTGTGTGCGTTTTTATGCTCCATTTTCTGAACACAATACTCAAACACAACCATCCTGCAAAATGTTGCTTTGCTTTTTACTTGTTATTTATGGCAACAAAAAACAACAATAACAACTTAAACGCTGTTTCTCCGCACCGAATGAGTGGAGAAGAATCCAAAGGACGTGCCATGTATGACAATTCATCGCACGCATCAAGATGTACTTTGTCGACTCGGATTGTGAACACCTGGAGTTCGTTTGTTCTCACTCGTTCCGCTTCCCTTCCCCTAGAGCAGTGAGAGTGTTTACTGTTGAGAGTGGAATTAGAAATGAAGTTTACGATCAACAATATGAATGTAAACGTTGTCACTTTTCAATTATTCTCTCTTTCTCAAGACATGATTGCATCTAATGGAATGAAGACAACGAACTCACCGATCAGGCACTGCCGTTTGATTTGATTACTTTACAGGCGAGATCGGGATTTCAGTTCCCTTTGGGATTCTCTGCACGGCGGTCGAGAAAAAACATCACGTTATTATCTCATCCATCTTGTTTGATTGTAGAAATAATGTGATCAGCTTATCAGCATGACATTATCTAAATGACAGGTAAATGCACGGGGATGGTGTTACCGAGCAAATTAACAACGTTTCCGTTGAATGATTCGATTAGATAATGATTTGTTACTCTGCTTTTTTTCTTTACTTATCCTTAGGATAAAGATTTAGCAGAGATTGTTCTATTTAATTCTGCTTCAAACTTATCCACACTCTCGTCCGTATTATAAACTTCGTCCCCACATTAATCCAAAACCTGGAAATTGGAATGATTAAACACTTAAAAGGTCCCACTTGGATAGGCATGCTGTTGAATAGAACGACAATGAGGCAAACCAGCATCCATCCTATTAGGATAGATTGTAATAGATGAACCCCACTGAGGAAGTCTTGAGCATGCTTGGATCAGAGAGGATTAAGTGATGAGGTATTTATTATATGGGATTTCACAGAATCAACTTTAGAAATGCTGTGACCGGTTAAAACGGGTTCAAATAGTCTCATCAGGCAACTTATTACTGGTTGACACGAGAGATCAGCAGATGCAGCAATTCTGAATGTTGTTTACGTTGTACTGCAGCGGGCGGAGACCATTCAAATCAAGGGGAAGTTGCCCATTTGCTACATGTTGACAAGAATTGAGAGGGACGGAGGAGAGTGGGGTGGTGTGGGGAGTATCCATATGCAGGGAGTGGATTGGAGACTGGGTAAACTTGGAAAATACCCGGGAATGAATTAATTCCTCTGTCAGGAGTAACTGACTCGTTCTCAAAACGATCTTCTAGGCTTTCGGTGTCGAACAGACAACCGATGATGATACCGGGAATAAATGTCGTGACAGCGGACCAGTTTGTGCAAAACACCCAAGGTCACCTGTAGATGAACTAGATAACATTCTCATTTCTCTAATCAGACTTCCGTCGGCTTCAGTGACAGACAAGCCAGATAATCATGTTTTCGCATCGGTGGAAATCTGGTTGTGATCACTATTATTATTATTATTATCATCGTTATCATTATCATTATTATTGTGGAGAGACTGAACGGAAAGCATCCTTTATCCCGCCAATATATTTTGAGAACAATAAACCGAACTAACTTGATTCAAAGCTGTCCACATTTCAGACACATGATGATAACAATTTAATTGTGGAATTGGTCGATATGCGTGATGCCCACTAATCAGTGATTCCGCAACTAGGGTACTGTGTAGCTGAAAGTGTACACACGCCTGTTGGATTACCAAGCAAACACCTGTACAGATCCGACAGAACGAAATAATACTTCTTTTTGTCGGGAAAGCAAATAATAGCTGAATGTTTTCCTAATCACAGAGCACAACAATCGCATTTGTAGATAGAATCTGGAAATCAGTGTGCATGAACGTCAGTCCAGGTTCTCTCTTCATGGCTGGAGTTGGAAAGTATCAAATTGACCTTGGGGAATGTCCGTTGCCAGTATCAGAATGTCAAATGAAATAGTGCCCGTGAAACACCTCAAACTACGGAAAGTCCTTTGGGATAGAAATATCCAAAGAGGAAAGGGGGACAGGAATAATGCTGTCAAATCGATCTGATCATATAGCAAAGCCAAGTTCTAATTCAAGTGATCGATCAAAATTAATGAATCCGGTGGGAGAGAATAAGATTGTTTGGATCGTAAATACAACATCTAAGATTTTATTGATGTTTGACCGAGAGGAGAGTCTGTATCCACTTTTGAATGCACTTTACCCACGGGGACTGTGAGGCTAAGTGTTCGTCGATTACTAGAGGCACACAAAGCAATAATGACATTATAGCCCATTTAGAATGTAATGAACTCGTCATGGAAAATGGTTGGCTAGATTGGAAACCACTTGAATTGGGATAGTGGAGTACAGGGTATAAGATACGTCCAGTTTTGTGAAGAGAATTGCGGTGTAAGTAAAGCTATTCCTGCTGGACATCAGTTTGTTGTTTATCAAAGTTTTCATCAGTGAAACGGTTGATTATCTTCGAGTAACGGAAAAATTAGTAATCTAAAACTAGGCCTTCCTTCGGAAAACGAAACCAACTGTTTCTTTTTTGCACATTCCACATTCTAATCAAGTTTACCAATTAGATCTATCAATTATAGAATGATATGGTCATGACATCTCCTTTGCAGCCACTTTTTGTGGTTTTTCCGAGGTGATATTGGAAAATACTGAACTTCAGTCAACCAAAAACGATCGTGTACTAAACACACAGTGGCTGGAGTACATTCTTTGTTTAATCAACACAAAGTTGAACCAAACCGGATTATTCAGCAAGTTTAACTTTATCCATCAGGACATAACATTCACCCTAGAAATGCAAAATAAAGGCAATGAGAAAAATTCAAGAAGTTGTCCGTCACTCATCGAGTTTTAGTTGCCTGTCTCGATGTAAAGAAAGAGAGCTTAGAATCATCAATACATTCATTTCGGTTCGATGCCTACGGGAAATGGCAAATATTATTTGCAGCTTGAACGCGATGGAAGAAAAGTTCCACTTTGCACGCAACATGTATCTGGAAAGCTTCCATAACAAAATGATTCAGTACATTAAGAATAATATAAAAAAGACCGAGTTTAGAAAAAAAAGTCACTTCACATTGCTTCACTGTTCAAGGTGAACACATCAGTTGAAGTAATAAAGAAAGGAGATGGTCCAGCGTCAGTGATGATAATTTCTAAGCAGCCAAATCTCTCATGCGCTGTTTACGTCCAAGCCCTTTTTGCCTTTGTCCTAAGAGGATAACGCGCCCGACATGGCAGTCACATTCTGTGTGTTAAGCAGCCGTAATCTCAGCCTTCTCTGCCCACCCAGCACCCAATCCCCCTTTTCCATTGTTTCTATAAGCAATGGAGATGCAAATAAATTTTGTGTTGGCACTTGTGAACTGCGGAAGCCTTAGAGATTAGGAGTACAAGACCAGAGTTGCGCAAGCAACGTATTAAGGTCTAAGCACTGCTATTCCCATGTCAATAAAAGTGATGTTCCCATGTGGAAATCTTTTGAATTTTCCACCTCTCTCATTTACTGAATTTCTTTTCGCACATTTGCACCTGTTTAATTCATTGTTAACTAACATCCGAATCCAAATTACCATTTGGGTCATATATCCGGAACGGGATGAGATATCTCTAGCAAATCAACTGCAATAGAAATCGCGTATTGAGGGCTGTCGAAATATGCCGTTAATTACATAAGACTTGCGGAATTTTATTAGAAAATGCAAGTTCAAAATTGAAATGTTTTCAAAATTGCTTTTTGCTGAGTATGGGCTCCGAATCGGATAATCTTTATCGCTGAGATCATATAGTCTTACTTCTACCACACAAAGTAAACCGGGTGAATTAAGGTTAGCGTATGACATTCACAAGTAGTCAATGCAAACTGGCTTCGGACAATCGTGTTGCCATTGTCCCATTTCCCGATTCAGGTTCACGATGGGAACATCACCGTGGTCGTTCTTAGAATAGTGAATACCGAAGCCATCACACACAGAAGCATACGCGTAAGCATACTTGCAAGAAAAACAGTCAACATTTATGTAATGCAGATTGAGGCGAGTCTCACAATCTTCCCCATCCCCNCCCCCCCCCCCTCGGCGCTTCAGCGGCAGGTAGAGAATTCTGTTCAACATGGTGGTCATCCAGACGTCGCTGGGCGGCTTGTTAGCGGCGATGAGGTCAACGAGACAGCTAGAAGTGATGCCCAGACATCTTGAAATGATGGTCAGATAAGTTCGAATGGCAAAAGGTATAGTAAATCATGAGTTTCAGTGATGACATTTAAAAGCCACAAAACGATTGGGGAGAAATCTGTTGGGCTGGGAGTGCTTATCCCAGTCGGGCGTTGTTTGGGGGCGAGAAACGCCCCAAATGACAAAAATGCCGGTTAAATGCAACTCCCTCATGCATCGGTTTATGT
>UZAN01039666.1:35344-47166 GCA_900618425.1 Echinostoma caproni
TGCTATGCACATCAATAAATTTCTCTGGATAGCCATTATCCAGTAGCGTCCTTCGCAGAAAGGCCTCTTCTTCTTGGGCAGTGTCAGGAGAGCATATATTCTTGTCGCAAACGTTCCTCTCTATGAAACAGTAGATTCTTTATGTGATTTTATTTCTTCAATGAATATTCACCTTCCTATTCCCCTTGATTATTTAAAAGATTTTATCATTGTTTGTACTGAGAACAGACGTTTTGAATCTGAAGGTACAGCGTGTATAGAAAAATGGACGGTGTAGCAATGGGCAGTCCCTTAGGCCCAACATTAGGCGGTGTATTTCTAGGAATGGTTGANTGGTTGAAAGACATTTGAATGATAATATTTCAATGGCTGTTTCGTACAAATGTTATGTTGATGATATTTTGATTTTTACCGACTCTGAGCATTTGAACACCATTTTACCACTTTTCAATACTATTCATCCCAATCTCTGTGTTTCCGTTGAGGAGGAAAAGGACAGTTGTCTGGATTTCTTAGATATAAAAATCAGGAGGCGATCAAATGGAACCTTGCAAAGATCCGTCTACCGGAAGACTACATGCAGTGGGCAATACTTACAATTTGCCAGTTTCGCTCCTGTGGCTCACAAAAGAGGTCTGGTGAAGACTCTATTCCATCGCGCCAAGAATATGTGCTCTCCTGACACTGCCCAAGAAGAAGAGGCCTTTCTGCGAAGGACGCTACTGGATAATGGCTATCCAGAGAAATTTATTGATGTGCATAGCAGACGGAAGACATCGGTTGATCTCGCCTGCGAAGTACCGGAGAAGAGTGTCTTCCTCAGACTCGCCTCTAAAGGTGATCATATAATGAACGACGTGCGTCAAAAGCTCAAGGCGGCACTGTGTCGAACGTTTCCTGCCGCACAACTTTGATTGATACCGTATACCCAAGGATTTCGTTTAGACAATTCTAAAACAGACCCAACCGACCAATTCTGCTACACATATCGTCTACCAGTTTACCTGCAGTTGCGGTTACACTTACACCGGCAGAATGAATCGGCTCCTGGCACAACGGATGTCTGAACACATTCCCAAATGGTTGGTATAATCGATGACGCAACAAAGTCATAGAGGTCAAACCGATAAGAGAAATCCAGGGTCATCCATCGCAAAACATCTCATGGCAACTGGAAACATTGTTGACCCACAAATATCGTTCAATCCATTATTACGTAACTTGAACCCCTGGATTTTGGCGTTTAGCGAGGTGATGCTAATCAAGTTACGTAACCCAATATTATGTGTACAAATGTTTCTTACTCAATCAATCAAAGTGCCATGGACCTGATTTCCAACCCCACCCTCTGCCCCGATTCCCTGATTATTGTTCGTTTTACCACTGTAGTTATCAAAACTTGCTTGTATAAATACCAGATTGTTTTACGTTGTAGCAACTGAGGAGATATAAAGAAATGTTAACATCTCGCAGTATTTGTCTTCTATTGGTTCTAACTTTTGGGTTTGTTTCCTCATTTCCGATCTCCTCTTAAATAGAAATGAAAGAGTTGGACGGAAATAAATGATCACTCTTCCATTGTCATCCGAAATTCACCTTTTTCTACCTTCTTTCGCAAGGCCGTATCACAGGTGTGATCACTCCTGTCATTTTGTCTATAGTTCTCGTGTGCCCGGTTCTATCCCTCTTTGGCAAAAGGTATTTGTGAATATCAAAGTCTCAAGAACCCGTTGTGCCATTACGCGAACTGGCAAACCAACCCAGAAACTTAGGTCATCGAAGTACATAGGAGCTCAGTAGGATGGGAGTGTTGTGTAACCGAAAGTCAGCAAAGTTACTTGCTATCAATATTAGGTCACGATGCACCGCTTGAACCTCGTTTCCAAGTGTCCAGAGCTAACCGTTCACAGTCGCCCAAACCACGTGTACATCAGTGAGTACTATATCACTAAAGATGGTTTTAATGAAACGAGCCCAATGACTCCAATTCATCAAGAACACTTTCATATTCAAGTGAAACCTCTCTAATGTGATTTTGTCAAGTACACCATCAACTCAGATTTATTTCTCACTAGTCAATCTTGTAAACATAGGACTTACTTTAGGCTACTTTAAACCTAATTTACAGGGCTGAGCTTCTCCGGAATGACTCAAGCATAAATTTTAATTAGCTGACCCATTTTTTCGCAGGTTTGTTTTCAGTAAATCTG
Organism: Echinostoma caproni; assembly: GCA_900618425.1. Classification (NCBI taxonomy): domain Eukaryota; kingdom Metazoa; phylum Platyhelminthes; class Trematoda; order Plagiorchiida; family Echinostomatidae; genus Echinostoma; species Echinostoma caproni. Next base: position 37,555 of record UZAN01039666.1, read on the forward strand.
GCCGCACTACAGTCAAAAACTCCGTGATTCAAGAATGTCATGTGACTGGAAGATCTTCAAAGAATAAACACTCATTTTTCCAAGGGATGATATTTTAGGATCTAGGTCGATTTTTTTCTGATTTTAAGGCCATATTATCATCCACTGTTCAGTTCATTTGATTGCATCCTGTGTTTGTGTTAAGCATAAGCATTGCATGGAAACAACGTATCCTGACTATTATTGCTTCTATGGCTATTTTGTTCCAATTTGAGTTTGGATTACATTACTGGTTAACCCGATGCTTTAAAACTCATGAAGTGAACATGAAACCCTATGATCGAAAATTCATTTGAACGTGAACTTTTGTTTTTAACCTCTACTCATTGTCACGTTTTAATCGGATACAGTGGCTGTGTCTACCCTACTTCAGTTTGTCACATGTATTTCGATAACTGGGTCCCATTTGCAGATATCAGCGCGTGGTTGAAACCACAATGAGTGTCGGCGCGGATCCGATTCTCGTTCACAGTCTGAGTCACACTGCCGCACTGTTCGTCTCCTGATTGCCTGAAAGTGTGTGACTGCCACCATCCCTTGACTGGCCGAGGCTGATCACGTGGTCTTGCGAGATCGATCACCTGATTTATTCGAACTTTCGGTTTCTCTTGAACCTGCTTATTTTCCTCATTTGATCTCTGTCATGAGTTCACTGTAGCGGGTGAGTGACACCGCATTATGTATCACATAAAAAGCGGGGAATGAGAGCAAGGGTGAAAAAAGTGAGGTGTTCCAAACAAACTTTCTAAATGAATTGAGACTTACAGTGCATAAGTGAAACTTTCTAACCCGATCAACTGTCTCGAGATGAAATGATTCTTATCATTCTTACCTGCTCTGAGTAGGTGAATTCCCGGACTCAATTCATTTAGCCTCGACAGATGTACATGAATGTGGATACCAAGCAGATTCAAACTACTTCTGTCCAGTTACCTCATCTTCTGTTTCCATGTCCTTGAACCTTGAACCGTGAATAGTTTCCTTCTAAAGCCAGAATAATTATTAATTTTTCATACCAATTTTCTGCTTCCAATCCGGAGTGAAGCCAAAGAACATATGAACCCATTTAATTCATTAGAATTTACAGCACCAAACAGTTACAATGTTTGAAAAAAAACTTATTTCCTGACTGAATAAACCATCGAGTGAGTCAAAAATGGGGCATCGCTTACCAAGTTCTGATCAACATTTGAAGACGGAGTAGGTAGGATATCATGAAATGAGTTTGTGACCAAAAATTTGTTGGGCAATGAACCACACAAAAGAACTGATTACCACTTCACTTTAGCATTGCTTTTGCATGTTATCTGTCATTAAGTCTGCTTTTCTCATCTTTGGCAAGTGTTGACCATTATCTCATCATCGCTCGTCAGTGGACACCTGCACTTTGCCTACCATAACGTGCCTATTGTACTGATCGTCTGACTACACTTCCTACTATTATGGAGAAAAATAGCCATCCCCAATAATCCAACACGTCTAAATTGTATCACACCTACAAGCTTCTAAAAATTTGAAGGAATTGGAGGTCTTCATATTATTTCCATATTAACATTTATATATTGTCTAGCGGTTTAAGACATTTTACGGAATAGATACAGCTTGGAATTTAAAATTTGCAGAGAAATAGTTCGATTTTGGACCGCTTTAAGCGATGTACCTTTGGATTGTTAAGACAAGGACTTTTGAAAAATGGATTAAAAGATGGATTTATTTGTTGGTTGACTGGTTGATTGATCGACCAGCTGACTGTATGACTGACTGATTGAATGACTGGTGGAATGGGTTAATTGTTACATAAAAGATTCCCGCTTCATTGTTCAAATTCAGCACTGATATTATCGTTTGCTATGTAAGTAATAAAATTTATGACGTTTCTCGGTAATCTTTTGTTTCAAGTGCACCTGGGGTACGAACAATTGAACCCCTCCTACTGACGCGTCCACCATGAAGGGAAACGATGCTTGAGTATAGTTGATTGATGAGATCGGTGATCGGCAAGGTGCATGGATGTGCATGTATGATGCTCAAGGGGGGAGGGGTGTTTTGTGAATGCCTACTTCTCTGATAATTAATAAAATATTTCCATACATTGACTACGGATTAGCCTAAGGATACTACCAAAGATGCATGTCACAAGACCGAGAATTTCTCTTGGAAAAGCCGGCAAACGTTACGGAGCAGCAGTGGAGGAGAGCCGGGACTATACACAAAGATGAAAACAATACGTTCGCATCGATGAAATTCTGAATGTTTCTCATGAACCCTCAATTAGGTCCATTGAATTCACCTGGCATGTTACCGGCTAAACAGGAAAATAGGGATTGCAAATAAGTTTCATGAAACAGATTTGGTTGGCGACATATAACATTTTCCTCCCTAAGGGACCTCGTCAAAATGAGGATTCAGTATTGGTTTCGCAAGAGAATAAAGCACCTGCACGCCTGAATTTTGTTGGATAAAAATACTAAAACATTACTACGGTACCCGGTGGGAAATTTGTATAATGATGTTTTATTTATCACGAATTATCAGATGACCATGCTAGAGTTATCAAACATAACGTTTCGGGAACTAAATGATTTAGGATGGGAGCCAATAAATCTGTTAAGTACACAAGAAAGCAGTTCGATTAACTTGCATCATTGTGGTTTGTCTTGATCCACTTTTTGAATCATCCCTTATTTGTGAGATGCCAGTTTTGGTTTCAGAAGCGACACAAACCTAACCCAGCATTGATTCAGATTTATCCTCCGATCACCGGTAACAGGTTGAATTATCCCCATGAAGTATCGCTCTAAATAAGATTTCTTGAGCGGCCGTTTCCAAAACATCCGAAAGAGATTGAGTATGCAAATGCCACAGGTATTACAGGTATACCGTTTGCAATTCAAGTTGTAAATAAAATCCGATAGGCGAAACAAGCTGTTTTTCGATAAACTCATCAACTGGCCATTTACATCTATCTAGGTAGTGCATTTAATATTTTTTGATTCCGTGTACGGTGGATCTTATTATCCTGTGTACGAAGCATCGCTTTGTACATGCACATGGAAACGGCCCAAGGGGACCATCTCTCTTTAAGTTGGAAACGAATTACTGATGATTTGGGGAACTGATGCGTAGGGCTGCCGTAGTGAAGGTTCTCCTTAGCGTTTGGTTCATTGTTCGAGTGACCCAATCCGCCGTCTTGTCGTCCTTGTACGGTAATTGCAGGTACATGGGTTTTCTGCTTGTTGTGCTCACTTTTGGTTTCTCCATTGTTTCTGTTAGATGTTTGTCAAGGAGATGATCCGGACAGCCATTCTCTCGTAAGGTGTTTCTTATTGGCTTCATTTCGTCTTTTGGGGTGTCACAATACCATTTCAAGATGTCCGAGAATCATTTCAACTTGTCTGATCATCAATTCAAGATGTTTCGCTGACCTCACCGGTGCTGACAAGCCTCCCAGCGCGATGTCTGGATGACCATCGTGCACTAAAAATTTCTCTACATCCCGCTGAAGAGCGGGAGACGATTGTAAAACGTGCCTTGGTCACACACGCCTCAATTCCCATGACATACATATTGGCTGTTTATCTTGCAAGTACGCGTACGCGTACGCGTCTGTGCGTGTGTGTTTGTGCTTGTCCCCCTCCGCCGATACCAATGAATCATGCGCGATCAACGTTTGAACCATTGCTTACCTCGATAGCAAGATGCTGCAATGGAATTCATATACCACACTTGAAGCAGTCGCATCTGGGACAACAATCGATCATGCTCGATCGCTATACGCATCAGTGTTGACCAGATTCACATGCAGTTTGATCCAGACGTTCAGGTTATATTCCATCTTTGCGACATCACCAGAGAACAAACATCTTCAAGTACTGAACAATCCAAATCACCATTTTGGCCATATATCCGGAACGGAATGAGATATCTTTAGCAAATCAACTGCAATAGAAATCGCGTATTGAGGGCTGTCGAAATATGCCATAAATTACATACGAGTTGCGGAATTTTATTTTCCCGATTCAGTTTCACGATGGGAACACCACCGTGGTCGTTCTTAGAATAGTGATCACCGTAGCTACCACGAACGCCTTTGGAGCTAAATGTGAACACGTGATCCACAGCGATGAACAACCGCACACAGCGCATCACACTGATTACGTAAACCTTTTATCGAGATGTGACAAAAATTGGTTCTGGCAGTAGTATCGGTGTGCTTTACCACTTCTGTATGATATGTGCAAACGGGACTGTATTGGACATATGCCAAACAGTTTATGGGGTTCTCTAGGGTTCTTATTCCTTCCAATGCTATTTACAGCTCAGTTTAAATTGGTATTGTCCATTGGCTCACACCCCTGTTTGTATTTCATCCAGAAGCCTTCTGTGTTTGTGTGTCTTTTTGATACATGCGGATCACTGCACCTCGTTCGTAAAATGGGAGGTTTGTTTAGGGCATGCCACATTCATCACCTACAAATAATTTCACTTATCTGCCTCTTTATTCGGTACGTCTCTTCCTTCAAATTACTTTCAACCTCCTCGTTGAGGTTCAAACATCTCTTTTCTTATGTCTACTGTTTCCTCTTTCCTCCGTCTTTGATTATCCTCACTTTTGAGTAATGGATTTATTTCGGAAACCAAGATTCTCTTTTGTACTGATTTCAACACGCACTCTTCCACGCGTATCAAATACCACCCACTGTTTAGTGAGTCGATGATAGTGTGAAGAAATTTTGTTCGTCTTACTCTTTGTTCCTCTTCGATCCCTCAGCTCGTGAGAATTCAAGAATAACGTAATACTGATTAGTTCCTTCTACAAGAGCAACTCAAGTTGAATACTCGGTTTGTACTTCTGTCGTGAGAACACTATGCATCAAACACAGGATAAAACAACACAGAAAAATTACCAGTGAAAAGCAACAACGAAACCAACCACAGGAAATCAACCGGAATACCAATACATGGATCACACGAACAGTGCCTGTACAGTTGTGCGACATGAAACCTAGGGGATAGGAACCAACATATGAGTGTGTATACATTAAGAGTAAGAGTCCATTCCGTCGGGTACATAAAATCAGGACAAATTACCGATGGTGACCGCCACCATCGTAATATAGTCATTCAGATGCATCTGTGACGCATTCGGCAATTATCAATCAGGATTAAAGAATAGTGTTAACTCTAGGGTTAATCAAGGCATATGATTGACGATGTCGAGTGATATGTGGTCACCGCACAGATTTCATTGAGGCATTCATGATCATTCCAGGATGTTCTTTCATTCTGATCAACTCGACCTCGGCACGCTTACCATATCCGGGGCGTTTGGGCCACATCTTTTGACTGTTGACCTCTGCAAGTTGGGTTCATGCTGTGTTCGGCATACGTGGACGTAGACACGCACAAACACACCACAGAAAGACCTTGATTGTCGTGACACGCGCACATGTGACTTGTTCATCCAACTCCATTTAGAACCGGAACTGCATCACAGTTGACTTCATTTCAGTCGACTACCTGTCTACGCTTCCATACATAGTAACACACACACAAACATGCATACATACATACATACATACATACATACATAGAGACATACATACATACATACATAAAGACATACAAACACACTATATGCATATGCACAACAATTAAATGTGTTGTCATCATTCTTTTCCCTTGGGTTTCATGTCTTATAAGTTGAACTGTCACGATTGCGAATTTCGATCTTACGTTCTTGATGCTACTATGCCACATTTCATACAACTACCAGAATAAAGTGTTTCTAATCGTATTGCACTCAAATCATAATCAACAACTTCCGAAGTTCAAAAGTGAACAAGAGAATGTCTGTAAACCTCAGTGTTTCAGTGCTTGATTGAGTTAGTAGTAAGACGAGGTGAATAAAGAAGACTGATTCTTTGTAAGGTCACATTTGTACGGGATCTAAACAGATCGATGAAATCCTATGTGCAATATTAACGAGTTACTACCCAATGAATCAGGTTATAACAAGGGATGTGGTCATATACGGAATCAAAGTTGATCAGTTCAGGAGGGGTTATTACGAAAGATTACACCAAGGCATCCCATCGATCGTCTGTCTGTTCATTCAAAATGAAAAAGATGAGGATGTGGCTAGACTCCAACTGTCCTCCTCCTGTTTACCGTCTTTCACTTGGGTGAACATCGCTACATCAGCACAATTCTGAGTGTAAATTACGGTGTAAAAGCCAATCTTTAATTTCCGACATACCCCGTTGGATATTCGTCTGACATGATGACTGATTCCAGGTAGAGTGGACCAACTAGTACATCACCGGCGTGTTTATTACGAAGTAAAGAATTTCATGTCGAAACAGTCCGACGGAGCACTTTGTACTATCATCGGGATAAGAATTCTACATGGGCAAGGAGGATACGTAAACAGTATGAGCATTTTTGATTTAATTTGTCTCTACTCAAAGGACGACAAACAGTTAATCTACTAGCGCCCAAATGGCGGAGCTAATATTTCATAGCATAAGTATAAACATTAACCGCAATTCACTAGCACCCCTTTTTAGATCACGTTCTAAAAAAAGAAGGTCCAGTACGAATTAACTGTCGGTATGAAAACTGATCTTTTATTTGCGTTTCACTGTGCACGACAAGTTCAGCATTTGTATGCCCAAGTAACGGTATGCACCTTTTACCGTGTAATGTAGGTATAGTTGCTTGCACAAGGCATTACAACACAAAACAATACAATGGAAGCACAAAGAAATTTAGTGAATGTTTAGCGTTAGACAGAAACACGAGTGCAGAAAGCCACTATCTGCTTGTAATCAAAGTCAAAGCAAACGTTTTTTCAAGAGAAATACTTAAAAAATAGTTTATGTTTGGCACTCTGAGTGCGAAAGAATGACATCTGAAATCCAATCGGCATTTTTGAAGCACTGGCATAAATGGATGCCACCTGAGGTGGATGCTGGGCGACAAAGTGAGCAGTGAACGTCGTGAATGATCAAACTTTTGCAGTACTTGATAAACCGAAATCAAGTTCCAATCTGTCCATAGAAGTCTTGAAATGCAGTCCATCGATCACCATAGTGGTTCCTCTTTATGGTGGCGGTCCCAAAACCTTACGGCCATGTTCCAGTTATGGAGTTACAAAGCTCCGGATGACCCTTTGGGGCAGGTAATCAAACAGCTTAGATCGTCTTGAAAGACCACACAAACATACTTTTTTTTAATCAAGACATATATGGAGGTTTTCGACATTCGAGAANGAAAGTACGGAAACTGAATTTGGTGGCGTACATCTTGACGCGTTGGATTTAGCGTGTGGTTGAAGAATTGATTCATATGATAACCCCGAGAAAGAAAGAATGCTTGACTGAAACTCTTGAAAACATAAAATAAGCAAAACAAAAACTATAACCTCTAGTTCCACTCAGACGAGAATACCCACAACCGTATGCTGCTGTTCGGAATAGAAGAAAATGACTAATCTACGAGAACCATATTTTTAGTTCAAACATTGAGCAGAAAAGTAAAAAAACAAGGTTTAGTTGGCATTGTGAATCGCTGATCAATTCGCTGCATCTGTAAGCGTACCTGCGGCAATCTAAGTGATGTTTGTAGTCACTGGAATAAAGAACGCAAGACGAAGACAATAACAACACAAGACACACAAACATCAAATAAGCCAAAGTAGGTGAGGGTCGTGCAACAAGCCATTGCTAGTGTGACCGACCAATCATATCGTTCATATGGATCTAGTTTCTGACTGTAAAATGGCAAGAAAGATGCATCTGTGAGAGATTCGACAGTTTTCAGTCCAGACGAGAGAATAGTGCTAACTCCAGGGTTAATCAAGTCACATCAGAGACGATGTGGAGTGGCATTTGGTCACCACATAGATATCAACTAAGCACTCCGGATTATCCCAATTTTCTTTTTCTTTTCAGTATTCTGGTTGTTGTTGTCGCGTTTGTAAATTATTTTCAATGCATGAACTGGAATGTCACAGTATTTCTTTTCATGAAGGTGTTGCGTAGGCGATGATCTGACTCTTTTTTTGTCCAGTTGGTGCCCTGACCAGTTTTCCATTTGTCCATCATTGCTTTTCTGAGCCAAACATGGATGTGTTCGGCTAATCCATAGAATTTAACAGCTTCTCGTTCCGGCCTATGCAACCGACTGCGCATCCAAGTTTTGAATATGCACGTAAGATTCCTCAAGTGATGAAGGAGATCTCTTGAATAGCTACCAGGAGCAAATTGGTATCCGGTTAAATTCATCGCCAGGCATTCGAAATCACCACTGAACATAGAGAAAACTGGTAATTTTCCGAAAAAAAACGAAAGTTTTACGCAAGCTGCCAAACAACAGTATTGATGTCAGCTGATTGGTTAGTAAGCGGTTGAACTTTACCACCAACCTTTGTGTGTTTCACTCAGTCGACCAGCTTATTGCCTTCACAATCACCGGAGTACGAAAGAAATCAGTGAAAGAATCATTGCCTCTCATCTTCGTAAAATCCAACCAAATTTAGCAATTCAAATACGGATTAGCAGCTCCCTATACTGGGGAAAGCAGCTGGGATTCATAATTACAGTTCAACTATTGGCAGGTGATAACCGTGAGGAAGAGAAATGTTTCCCAGGGGTTAGATCCGGCAAATCAGTGACGAATCGAACACAGTTCATCATTTCCCATCACGGAAAGGAAGTGAGCGAAATGACGTTGGTTTGTGTGCGGAACAAACAAGGTTATAGAAATGGTTCAAACGTCATGAGCAATAAAACCTTCTTGAATAAATTCAACTTCTTCCAGTATAAAAGATAGTATCCGACAACTGGTTTTCGTTCTCATACATTAAACCATACCCTGAACAGTATTTGGCTGGTAACCGACGCCATGCAAGAAAAATCTGTTCAGTTGCACCACTAACAGAATACTAACGTAATCTAAAAGGGATTTCAAAGATGAGATAATCAGCTGCACGGTGGTTATCTTCCTTTCCACCGGTAACGTCCAGTGTTGTATCCTCCGTGGATGAAACCCAATGCGATTGGATCAGCTATCCAGTGCTTCCTAGCTTCTCAGTTTACGCTGTTTGCTCTGTGCACGACGAAATTCACCATACAAGTAGATCAAATCCTCCACTACTGTCATGCAGAAACAAAATGTCCATCGTCCCTGTAACAGAATGACATCCAGTGATTGAGAGTGACATGTGGAAAATGAAATACCAAGTTCAGGATACAAGAAAGCCAAGGTCTCTAATCTAGGTGTAAAAAAAGAGAAAATAAATCAGCAAGTAATACATCTCTCAGTTTAAGAGGTAATACAATATTTAATATTGATTTTAGTATACATAAATATATTACAATAAGTAGGATGTGAATTAACTCAAAAAATTTCCATGGAAGTATACGGCCAGTTTCGCGGTTCGCAAATCATGTCAGGTATAGTTATGGTAATCTGTCGTCAGCTCATATACATGCACCCAGGAATCGTATTTCACACACAAATATATCATTCACAATATAGATATACACTACTTGAAACCAGTACAACAAT
>UZAN01039666.1:58273-72046 GCA_900618425.1 Echinostoma caproni
CACAGTCCAAAGACTCATGTGTTTCTTACTTGATCTTCCCCCTGATTGAGTAAAACCACTACTTTTCATACTCAGCTATGTGTGAATGCGAGCCAAATCATAAGATAAACATACCAATTTTATGGGTACAAAAATCGTGGGCGATGATCGCAGCAGGTTTCGCTGTCGAATGCTGGCCACAACAGCAGCGGTGGGCATTCGTCCGCAAAACCCTACTCTGTTTGCCCAATAACGATTTGTGCTGCGTTAAAGCTTCTCTGCCCACCCACCCCGTCCCGACATACAGCACATCACGAGTAATCTGGATCATTGGATGAGTGGACAAACAACTATGTGGTCGTCATGAACCCGATATCCGAGCTCACGATGAAATCGTTTCTGGTGATCTGTGATTTTGTTCTATTTTATTTTCCCAAGACAAGTGTATTACCAAGTAGATATATATATTGAGATGTATTGACATGAATAAGGATCTCGTAAAACGAGCTTGATCGCCACTTTGTTGTTTTCCTTGAATTGTGCTATTGGGGACTATTTCGAGAATTGAAGCGGTCCAAGGACCCCATCGTACTTCGTGGACTTAAGAAACTGCTTTACTGCATTTTTCTGGCTGCGGCCTTGTCCCCTCAGCAGTTATAGTTTCCTCGTTGGTCCCGCATGCTTTGTCCCTTAGTTACGTGAACTGGTCTCTAGTTTGAACCATCCGAATCGATGGTTAACTTGCATGGACCCAAAATCTCTCTTGATTGAGTTGTAGGCATAACCCTTTTTGTTGAACTGTTGAGGTATGGTCTATTCGCTCCTCTATTCGCTTTCCAGCATATTAAAATAGGACCGCATTTGTATTACATAGACCTGGTTGTTTTTGTTCGGTTTCGCTTTGGATCGGGCTCTTATCTCTGTTGGTGACTCGGGATTGGTCGTACCGAACGACAATCGGTATCCGGTACATCACACGATCCAGGAACGTTGCAGATGCCTACTCTGATTAATCTTCGGTACGCCAAACATTCGGTAAGCAACTCGTTTCTTGTTCAAACCGAAATCTTACTAGGTTTGAACACATGACTCTTGTTTTTACTAACTTAAAAAGGCCTTCTTCCCATGTTCTGCACTTTGAATCGGATTCTGTGCCTCTCTCTCTCTCCAATCAGGCGGTTTGTATATGCGTGGATTTTTCAACAACTGTCGCATGCTCTCCTGACAACGGTCCATGGTTTCTCCTAAATGACTTCGAACAGATTGGTCGGATTTAAAAGGAAAGACTATATCGCAATATTGCACGATCTACGCCCCGCGGTGAGTTCGCTACTGCTCAACATGGAGCTCGCTGCAGAAAACAAACTATTGGTTTAGGAACTTAGCATAATAGCAAAGTGAAGTGGAATAAATTAGAGTAGACAATAATAAAAGGGGAAAGGTAAGAGAACTAGCCTAAGGCTAAACTATGTAACATAAAATCTGATGACGCAACACCAAATAGTCTGAAGCACGGCGTTTCGGATTGTCTACAAGTCAGGAATCTCCAGATTGCCTATGTTTACTCAAACGATTGGCAATAATCGACGGATGACTGCACCCTGTTCCAACAAAAGGACTCTACGTTTGCTAGTTCTTACCGTGGGGACACGGTCCTTTTACCCCATCCTCTTTTCATGTTAATATACATTATAATTTCACTTTACGTTCTTGCCGCGCCAAGCACCCAATTTAAACCTTGCGTTTTCAGCAGTGTGCACCGCGCGGAGATGGTGGCCGAACCCTCCTGGACATAAATCGTGCAGTATTGGGATGTTGTCTTTTCCTTCAAAACTGATATCACGAAAGACTTGCTTCTGATTTATAGACCCATAAAATTGGTATGTTTATCTTATGATTTGGCTCGCATTCACACATAGCTGAGTATGAAAAGTAGTGGTTTTACTCAATCAGGGGGAAGATCAAGTAAGAAACACATGAGTCTTTGGACTGTGTGAATTGTGACGGTCATCATATTCGAGTGACTGAATGGCATTGATATTCACCGCTTTACTCGTCGCCGAAATGAGCACACTCGGTAGATTTGGATTGTATTTAATTGATAGAGCTGGATATATTCGGTTTAACTTCCGTGTGCTTATCGTGGAATTAAATTCTCGCCTATAATTACACCATCTCCGCCCACGTTAGTGGACTGAGTTCTCAGTTCCCCTCGCGGAGCACAGGCGTCTCTGAAAGCCACTCATAATTTTCCTCTCTTTTATAATTACTGCTTTCTCAAATTTCGAAACGTTCAACTTTTCAACATTGACGCCACCATAAATGATACCTTATCCTGCAGCTCCTCTCCTGTCGCCTATTTCGACAGTGATCACGAACACAGATCCTTCTAGCCTCCCTTGTTTCTGACCTTCAGTGTACATTCATATAAATGTTCATCAATTGGGCTTTAGAGTGGTGTTTTATGGTTACTTCACCTGTATATGCACATTTCACTCATATCCTACTCAGTTTCGCGAACGTGTGCCTCCCTCTGGGTTTCTCTTTCAAATTCTCTTTCTCTTATAGTCATTACATAATTGCTACCGGGTTTCAGATGCATGTGATATTAGGAATTTTGTTCCACACGTGACCCCTCGTCACTTGAAAGCATGTCTTGACTTTGTAAAATATGTTCCAGTTTACTCTGCTGTTGAACAGAACTGCGATATGCTGGGCGGTGCTTCGTTGTAGTCTACCTTCTCCTTGCTTCACCGTTCGGTGCTCATACCGGTTCGCCTTATCAGCGACTCTGCACTAATTTTCACTTATTTCCTAACAGCCATTAGTTGACTATTTGGCGGCCCCTTTGTTGTGCCATCCACCCATTAGCATTTAGATCACCAGGCTTCCACTTCTGCCTCCTATGTTTTCAGATCACTAACATCGCCCACTGGTCAAGTGTTTAATTTTCTAATCGCCTTTTACACTGTATCTGTATGCAGATGCCCAAGGGTGCTAATTAAATTTAGCTTTGTGCTCAGTACAGCTTCAATGGGAAACACCATCTCAACCTAGATCTTTGCGCGTAAGGTCAACAAGCCCGAGCTTATTTTCAAATTTCTCCCAGTCGAATCGTCGTTTTCTCTTGTTAGCGAGGAACCGTAAATCACCGTCAAGGAGGGGGGCCAAATCCGTAATCAACTTTTGGAACCAGATTGACACTCATGTAAGCACTCACACTCTATTGACAGAAAATTGGCCATGTAATCAATAGGTGATAATGAAATTGCTCTAAGTGGGAATTAATCTCTCTCTCTCGCACTCTCTCTATATGAATGTGTGAACACGCTGGCTTAACTTACACGTCCCCTCGTCCGTCTCTAAGAGGCAAATTATTCTTGTCAGTAAAATGCATCTCACTCTTCTATGATTTTGAGATACTAGTGTAGACCTATTTAGAGAATTTATTTTGTGGGTGTGCTTTTGGAGCTCAGTTAAATTTGTAAAGTGCTTTAAGATTGGAGCACGTCCGGCGAGGAGATCCAGTTTAAACGAGCGTGTCTTTTCCATGCAGAATGTCACTTATGATAACTATAGGGGGAAGGTACATACCTTTTTCTCTTTCCAGAAACAGTCGACCTGCCTAAGATCAAGTGGATGACAAAGAGGGCACTGAGACGAGATAGTTACAGTGAAAGGATATACGACAAAAAGTCTTTCTGTCGTGTACCATTTGTGTGTCGGTCACCCAAGTGCACAGAATGGCTGTTTTATCCCTCCGCGTTTTTCTTAAATCTCTGCCATGATTCTGATCACACCCTGGGGTTGAGAATTGTACCCCAGTTTCTTGTAACACAAAAAACAATGAGATCACAGATCGGATCTGGTACCTGTGAGAATCGAATCATCTTCTGCTGCATCTTTCACTTGAAGTAATCAAGTGTTGTTTAACGAAAACTGACAATATTTGTGCCGTCAGGTTTGATACACCTGACTAAAAGTGTCAAAATAACAAACGGAGGCAAGAGAACATAAAAAGTATTGAAACGTGCTCTCTCCGATTCTTTGAATTTGTCGTGAGTATCTGGAGGACGAATTCAGTGATTCTTTTATGATTTTTTTATCGAGTTGTGAAGAGGAGTCGAGAAGTTACAAGAAACACCGGACTAAAGGTAGTATATGGGTGATTAGTTGAAGCTATTTTTTATATTTGAAGAGTGGCCAGGAGGACTCCCGTTCTCAAAAAGGATCATGGGGAGTACCACCTAATCACCTGCTCGTCAGTCATGCTTAAATCATTTGAGAGATGTTTCTATCGTGCGTTGTCACTGAGCCCACCGAAGACGATATACATGAATCGGCATATCGCTCCTTGCTCTCAACATTTAAGGCCGTGGCTAATCTTGTTCACTTAATACTTACGGTTCTAGTTAGGCAGTGTACGACCGTCAGAATGGTGATCGTAGATTACAAAAACGCATCGGGCAGTCATAATCGATCGGAATTACTCAATTTGACTACCGAAAGTGGTGTCAATCCAAACATTGGCAGATTAATCCACGATTATTTCACGAATAGAAGGCAGTTCACTCGCCTGAACGGCAGGAAATCTTCTAATCGCCCGGTTCTGTAAGATGCAATTTTCTTCCCGTCTTTCTTTTCAACGTGTCAAAACAGTATCCCTTCGTTCTACGGCAATTGGGTGTCAATACGCAGACTATTTTGAGTTAGTATGCAAAGCACCCAACTTTGGAGAGGCTTCATAGATTTACAGTAATCTAAATAACCTTGTTAGTTGTTAGTTGTCCCGTTCCCTACCATTGAATGGCCTCAAAATATCAAGATGTTGTGTTTTCTCTGTTGGCCGACGAACTCTATTCAGCTCTCACAACTTGGTTTTCCACCCTTTCTACCAATCATAATCCCATACCTTGGCGTCCAACAACACACAATTTATCATGCTCATTGCACACTTGGACACCTTCGGTAAAGTTAGAAAGCTTTCCTATTTCTCACTCCGGCTGAGAATACTTTCTGTTCCCCATAAGTCGACTGTAATGTTTGTGGATGCACGCGTGTTTCCCAACTGGTTGTACCGCTCCCAAGTGAAGTTCCCCGTTATGTTGAAAAAAAATTATTTACCGGTGAAACGCATCCGAAATAAATCTCCAAGTTTAGTGATATCGTCAGAGATAAACTTATAGACAAACACCTGCAAGCATGTGAAAATTGTGTTGCCAAATACTCGCAGACACTCCTCAGCAGATAACATAACGAACTTCAAAAGCGGTAGCTACATTTTACACACTCGTAAGATTCAACCTTTGATTTGAACGTACCTCTTCATATTGTAGTTCTCTTTGCCATATCTTATACATCTACCCGTTCAAAGAGACGAAAGGTATCTTGCTTCATTCACAAAGACGATATCTAATCCTTTCAATTCCATTTTGTAAATTTGCATCCACAAATATGGTGTGTAAAATGTTGAAAATCCACCCATCCGGGTGCATGAAGCTATGACTGGCTGATTCCAACTTTTGGCAGCGGATGAATGTGGACTACTAAAGTCTGGTTGACGGAGGTTAGCGAATGAAAACTACGTATAGAAATACGAACAGAATAACTTGATAACGAATCAACAGGCTACAGAGAGTGAGAGAGAGAAATCAATTCGGAGCGCAAAGAACTGATCAACGGAAGTGAGTGGACGGACGATCTGTGCTATCCTGAACTACGGATATTGAACCCATGCAACAATTTAAACAGAACGCGATTAGGCGAACGAGGTCGTTTTTGGCGACGGGAAATCAGGTCAACAGATCTCATGCACAATATGTATGACTTATTTAGGATAAATCTATCTTGTGGAAGAAATAAATCACATGATACGAGTGATTTGATCGCGAAACCGGATGTGAGGTTCGCAATATTCATTTAATCGTTCATCGAGGTTATTCAGATGATCAGGAGGTAAGGATGTGTCCGAGGAGCTTGAACACCGACTCAAATTGTTTTTAGACACAAGCACACATACACAGAGGGGAGGGTGCTTTGAGTAGACCACTTACCACCTCTTATGCCATAGCTAGCCTCGGACAACCAACCTGCCCACCATGAACATTAAACTGAGGTTAAGGGAAACATTCATAGAATTTCCTGGTAATCTGCGATATGAATCTTTTCATTGTCCGCACAATAAACTGCGCACTACTTAGTGCAATATGTATATATATATATATATGTTTATATATACATGTATATATATACATGTATAATGATGCATCGACTGAATGTACATGAATAAATGAAAACGAGTTTGTTCGACACTGTGTTTTATTTTAAATGTATTCTGGTGGAGGGGGTCTCTTAGAAAACTGGAAAAGTATAAGTGAACAATGGTAAGCATTTAGGCCTGCTGGTCTTTCAAGCGTCTCCTTCATTCCGCGGCTCTTGAATAAGGATTTGTTGTGTAAACATGAATTTATAGTTAGTTATTTTGAAATACACAAATGTTTCCAGTTCGCTCTGATCCATTCGCTGGAGTCATCGTGAAGCAGGCGGAAATCCGGTTACCTAAAACCGGTTGAAGCAACACGCATCGACTCTCATATTTAGTGGGTGAGGATTTCCAGCTGACTGAGGCATTTTGGTAATCAGAAAACCAACCGATTGCAAACGAGCTCGGGTAGTTACAGTCACATACATGTTGAAATATCAGTTGGAGAGTACATTTGAATCATGTCGTATAAGGTAGTTCATCAAAACGAAAGACTGAGAGAAGGCATTTTGATAGAAACTCTGGTTTTGCGATTTAAAGTGATCTGAAATCCAAGAAAATGTCAAGATTCAAGACATGAAGAGAATGACTGATTGTGAACTGAAAAACGTGACCGTCAAACCACATGTAGAAGTCCACGCGTTGATAAGAAAACTTAGAAATCGATTTCATGATTTAAATTGAGAAACAAAACTGTTCCTGCCAAACCGACACGAAAAAGCTGAAGCTGATTTGGTAAACAAGCTGAGATGGAAACTGAAGCGAATAAATACTACTGCTAAATGTGGGATTTGTTTTGAGTGGTCATAAGCATGGTTTTGCATACGGTAAGCGTGATCATTCTGCTGCTACCGTGCACGTGCATGTTGAGGTCAGGATGAACCTTTCGTAGCTAGTCGAATAAGAAATGTAAGATGACGTCAGGATTGTGAATAACCATAGACAACACAGAACGCAAGAGGTGAGGTTGGGGTAAATCACAGGAGCAATATGAATGCGACCGGCTATTCCTTCCGTTTGCACAAACCACCTTTACCTTTGTGAATGGTTAAAGAAAGTCTCGACGTTTTCGAGTGAACTTGCCCTTACCGTGTTGCAAATAACCTGGAGTGAGTGGGATGCAATGGCAGATAAGAGAACGGTTTCAGATTTGGAGTAGATCACTTCCTAAGCCAAATCGGGATGTGTTAGGGCATTCAGTGAAGTGACTGCCTCTCTGATCCGTCTGTGCGGATGGCTGAGTATCCACATTTGAATTGATAAATGCAGTTGGATTTGGCAGACAAGGGGTAAAAGTTTCTGCACCGAAGTAGTTAGCTTGCAAGTGCTGGGAAGTACATTAACTGGGTCACTACTTAGTATAGCATTGCACAGAGCGACCGATATCTGAACCAAAGTGTAAGGTTGTTATACAACGACCGTTCAAGGGTGATGATGTGGGTCATGTGTTGAAGCACCGCCTAAGCTCGTCCATCAAACGAACAGTCAACACAACCGAACCAGGTTTCGTCTACACATGTGACAAAATATCGCCTCACCAGTCAAGGAACCGCTTCCATCGTATGCCCAACCTCATCCATTGTACCAACTCTTCTGTGGGTGCTCGGCCACCCATCTAGGCAGAACCAAGCGGCAGCTTAGACAATGAGTAGCCAAATACCTCCCTGTGTGAGTTAACAAACTTGTGAACGAATCGCACCCTAATGATCAGGGTCAAAGGTGAACCCTCTGCCGCACACCAACGTCATCGATGGCCCGACATGTGTTAGAGACTGGGCATCAAGCGAACGTGACCACGGCATATAAGAGAGTCCTCTTCACGCAAAACTCTCGGTTGCTCCAGTTTGCAGGGGTGGTTGCTATGACAAGATGCAATCCTGAACTATGTAGGCAGTAAGTTATTCACAACTCCAGTCATACCTTGGCAAAGATAATACCAATGACTCATCCACGGTATACGGTAATGTTAGTTTACATTGAATGTTTTGCATTTTAGTCGGTATCTGAAGAGATACAACGAAATTTTGCGGAAATAAATTGTGCAACATTGTGCTGTTGCGGTTCTTATTCAACCACTACTTGGAAGACAGCAATGTTGATAATGTTCATCCCATTGGTTAGCCATGGGATGATGTTGTCTTCCTTCTGTGTCAGCATTTGGAGCGCTTTCTTTTCTGAAGCAATTATGGGTTTTGTTTCTTCTGATGTTTCTTTTAGAATGTACGGCCATGATTGCAATCGCTAATCAGCTTGGTTGTGGTATCATTTTTGACGGCTCGGTTTTGTCATTTCATTTCTTACTCGCGCCCTATGCGATAGTGTGCAAACGCGACCGGTACTGACCGTTGATGGGGCAAAATTCACGAGATGCCTCTTTCGCCCAGAATCAGTTTTGTTTAGGAATGCGCAACCTGTAATCGATAAATCCGACTGGTAAGTAACGATTTAAAAAAAGTGCAATATGGTCACCTACCAGGTTGTGAGGAGTTAGCGCGACGATGGGGTGAATTTTGTTCGGCCTTCCATTGTGTAACTTATACAGAGAATATCATGAGAATTGTGACGCCATTGATTTGGTTTCGAATTTTTCTCTTTTATTTCTGTTCTCTACACGACCGAGGAAATGAGTCGCTAGCATTCTTTAAAACGGACTGTGCATAGTCATAACATCTCTCTGCGAATATTCTCGTTCACTGAAGGGATGTCTAGCTTTTAATGTGCACAGTAATAATAATATTCACTTGCTTGTAATTCGGATATGTTGGTTCTATTCTCCAATCGTCAGTTGACCAAATTCTGTTAACTCGTGCAGTGGAACCAATAACCGCCTCACAAACGAAAGCTTTCGGAAATTTGACGTCAGCCGATTGGTTAGAAATCAGTTGAACTCTACGGTGGAGCGTGCCTAGAATTCAGCTAACTCGGTCACAGCCTTCACCGCCATCACGACGACGACGACGACCACCACCACCACCACCACCACCACCAGCACCACCACCACGACCACCCCACTAACTTCACCACCACGATTGCTTTCCTTTGCCTGCTGCTTTCTCCTACGTCAGTAGCATAGAAGCCAAAAAGTGTATGATTAATCATTTGAGAATATATAGTCTAAATAAATAAGTAACATCGTCTTGGATAGTAAAAATACAACAATGATTAGATTTTCATCTCAAATTGTTCATCCAGTTAGTTCTGGTTTCACTAATCTATCCAATCACTCACGCGTTTGTTGCCCGTTCTACCCTGGCATCTATCCGTCATACCGCTCGACGCACTTCATAATTAATTGGTGCATAGGCAGGACAAAAACAGCATGAGCTCATTGCTTTCAATTGTCCATCATCTGTCAAGCCGGAGACGATGTTCCGTTGTTTGCTTCGATAATCGGATACGCAGTCAGCTGACCCAAGTTTCGTATGTTAATTCAAAGCGTACAAAACGGAAACAATTATGTATTTTTGAAAATCTTTACGTTACAACAATGTGAATAGTCATGCAAACCATTTGGCACATCTTTTGTCAATCAAAACTTGAAGTCGCGAAACTGGTCTGTGAGTTCCATTGGAACCCTGTTTGTCCGAATGAACTGCATGTGCCCGGCTAAATTTCAAGTGATACGTATTTTAATTCAAAGCTATCGGAACAAGTAGAATTTACAGAGAGTTCAAGCGATGAATGTCTTATAGTGGTGTCTGGGGTAGTTGTAGACCATGCAGACCGTACGCAAAATGTAAATTGAGACAGAACGTTCCAACCACTCACTGATAAAATGCATTTCAACGGTAACCTGTGATCTACGCAAGACTTTGAGAGCCTCATTTTGGTCTACATGCAACGTAATTGGGTGAGGATTTCATTTTTCTTTGCCATTCACGCTGACGAATCACTCGAAGTTGATAGGCTTTATCGAATTCAAAGAAAGTGTATTTCGATTTGTACTGTAGGCTTGTCATTGAAGTGTAATTTTTTCTCGTCGAATCATAAACGGTGTTTTGGATATATGTAAACTTTCACGGAATGGCTGTGGTGAGCCTGGCCTACAAAATGACGCATACCACGGAGCGACAGAGTTTTTGGACAACTGTAGTGAATCAAGCTTTCCAGGTGACGTCAGCAATGCGCGTACGTGTCACAGCTCCTGAAATGCAGACGATAGGTCGATTGTACCAACTAATCAGAAGTAGTGACGCTCAGGCAGACGCTGAACTACACCAGAAATATTAGCGTGCCATTGGCTGAGGCTTGGATGATCAGTGAATTTGTCTTGTACATATTCTTTTTATCCCCTGAATTTTTCAATTAATGAACTGCTATTCCTGTTACGTTTTCCCCGCGTCTCATTTACGTGGGATACTGTCGTGCCAGTGAGATCCAATGCTTACGTGGCGGGCGTGATTTCGTTGGTTCTTAATTCTTGATTGATGCAAACTACAATTGCCACAGTAGCTCACCGCTATCACTTGAAGTTGCACGGGGATGCATGCCACAAACATATTTCCGTCCCAATTATTGTGTGGCAAAATTCATGCTTCAAATTGGTATGTTTTGTCGAAATACTGTTGTAAATTACCTAATTGTCTTTCTATTTCATCGGCAATCATCCAAAAAGACAAATGACACGGGACCGACCGGGTTTGTCTCTAAAACCTATTAATTATCGCATCTAGTTTGTAATTTACGTAATTAGAGATTAAAAGATATTTGTATAGGGCATGAGCTTCTTCTCAGGTGGGTAGTACTAGTTCGGTGATATAGTTTGCAACTTTTATATATCGGAAATCTTTGATGTGTTATCACAGGTGGTGCCAGACTAACGCCTCGTTCGGTGAACAAAAGCAATTACCGAACTGGGTGGCCTCTACGGTCTGCATGCCAACTGCTTGTTCGCTTTTGAATGGACAGACGTACTGCACGTTTACATTTATATTTTGTACGAAAGGAACGGTTAATCGGGTCTGGGCAGTTTCCGAATGAGTTCTTACTAGAAGCATATTATACATTGTTATACATTCAAACTAGTGGCCGTTAATCATGTATGTATATCAGAGAAAGTTCAGTCTGAGGCGTAAGGCACAAACTTGTTGGGAATATAGGCATAGGATTAGATGATTGTCTGGGACTGTTTTATATGCAAAACTGAAGTCAGAATGTGACTGACTCTTTGTAAAATAACTCACTCTACTTTCTCCATTCGACAAGGTCATCCACGCGTGCATCTGTAGCGCACACTACTATTGTCACTACTGTAACCTGCTTGTAATGTTTATGTGCTAGGAGCTCACCTGATTGCCGATAGGCATTTTGTTACTCCGAAGTGAAAACTGAAATTGTGATTCCGGTACAACGCGCGGCAGTCCAGTGCTGTGGTTGCGTAAAACGAACGGATGCATCGCTTGTGAAGGTTTGAAGAAAAAGATATACCACTCTTACCCAGATTTACAAACCTAGTGTGGTATCTGCTTCTATTTAACCGTTTTCCTTCAGATCCTCAAAGGTGATGAACCACTTCAGGCACGTAAAGCGGTACACCACCGGGTGCGATTTTAAATGGGAGTTTGTCTTAAAAATCTCACTTGGAGTCGAATGAAGTAGAAGCAGTTGCATCTTCGATTGTGACATAAGAATTTCTCAGAGGTTATTCGTGCAAAAGACCAATCTAACAGGGATTCCCGTTTCTTTTAGGCGAGACGTGTATGCATCTGTTTAAACCCAATGATGTCAGTGGTCTACACAAAAGCGATAATTAATTAAATATACGTCACAATTAACATCAAACCATTTAGTAGGACAAGGGGAGGGAGAAATCATGACAAATTGGAAAAGAAACAATCAGCATTGAAGTTCCATGACCGGATGTTACACACACTCTGGTCGTTATACATGTCTCTTGGTTTAGGTCATTAGGGCGACGTGGGGAAGCGGTTTCGTGTGTGTGGTGTTGGTCACAGAAGACCGACTACTTTACAATTTATTTTTGAGGGTAAAAGGGTAAGTGTGTGTTGTTTTGGGGGATTCTGATTGCTTTCGCATTGGCCAGAATGCAACTCCTTATTTTCTTGGATGGACTGATGCGAAAAAGATATAGGGGGTTGAAACGTCTCGGCCACATTAACCAATTGGTTTGAGTCCACTAGGTGTGAAACGATCGAGCTACCGATGGTCTTAATTACTACACCGTTCAATCAGACTCGTTCAGATAAACGTCTGCTCGTGTGGCCAATATACCTTGTCCTACAGGAACAGGTGAATAAATTGTGATACTCCCTGCCTGCTGGATGACGCATACCCTGGAGCTGCACGTTACAGTTTTAGGACAACTGTGATAAAGCAAGCTACACGGATGAAGCCAGCAAAGCGCGTGCGTCCCATAGCTTCTGGACTACATACCATAGGACGATTGTACCAGCCAATCAGAAACTGTGCGGCCCAAGCAGAAGCTGAACAACGGTAGAAATACTAGAACGTGTTTGGCAGAGGCCCGGATGACCAGTGAGTTTGTTCTGTACATATTATTTAATGCTTCTCATTTCTTTCAATACACGAACTACTGCTCCTGTGATATTTTCCTCGCGTGCAAGTACCGGTATGACCCAGTGTTTGCGTGACGGCCATGATTGCTAATCCGTGATTTGTACTCCGTGTTCATTGGGTACCACAAAAACTACAATTACTGCATAGATACACACAGAAATAGGCTACAGAAACAGTCAATTCAAATATGAGTTGAAAGCATAAAAGTGGCCGAGAGGAGCACATTGTGAAGGTTTGCTGCGCCCAGTTATAAAATCACCATATTGGCAGCTGTGTCGGCCTTGAAAGACAGTGATATGCAAAGCGGTTTCTTCTAAACAGTAGTGATCTAATTTGGCAACCGGTGAAACCCCACAAAAGTTTGTCCACGAATAGCTCTGGATATTCGTTTTGAAGGAAAGTGTCTCAACTAATCCTCAGTCCCATCTCAGTGGTTTGATGTGTACATATTCGTCTCGTCCTGGTAGCGAGGCACTGGATCAGTTTTCTTTCCCATTCCAAAGATCCATAGCTTTTGATAAACTGATTATTCCACAAAGCCTTCGTGTGAATGGTGAGTTGGATGATTCCGTCTGATCGAATACTTAGAAGAACGTCCAAAAATGCTATCATTTATTGTGTGACTTGTGCTCACACGGGTTCCGGGATCACTACTGGCTACAACTTTGGCATGGTAGAAGGAGTTACAGATGTCTAGCATCGGTCGAAGATGCATTCCATTTTAACGTATCTTTGGTAGGCAAGAGTCTCGGAATCGTCGTTTCGGTTTACCGGATTTGCTCAAATGAGGCAGTGTCTATTATGACCCTCTGTTTTGGACACCAGTACGTTTTCAGCAGTGAATTTTCTACATGTTCTGTTCCTACCTATCTTCTTCAACTATTTTCTAAAATTTTCTGGTGTCACTGAGTGTGCTGTTCATCTTACTGATGCAGTCTGATGCAGTCTGACTATTCCGGCGTCTTTGTCTGGTATTGAGTGAATACCACCTCTTT
>UZAN01039666.1:79235-89532 GCA_900618425.1 Echinostoma caproni
GTGGAAGTTCCCCTAAACCGGGTGGGTTTCTCAGATAAAACAAAAAGCTGAGTCGTTTGTGATTCTTATAGGGATTCAAAATCTCCACGAAAAAAAACATGAAATCAGATGTACGTTCCGTTGCTATTGGAGAAAAAGTAGTATTTGTCGTGTTTTTTTGAAACTTCAACAGGGTCTCTGTTTCGATGACATATTTACCCTAAACACGATTCAGTTTCTCGTCTACGATGGAAGAGTTTTGGTTGGAATTGGCCGGAATGAGTCGGTTTCGTGAAGCGTCTGACGAATAAATGCCACTCAGTTCGCTCTCATTTAGAGTGTTCTTGCACGAACTTGAAACTGAAAAAAAGTAAACACTTTTATTCGTTACGGTGACCGATTCAAGTCAATTGAAGTCCAGTTCTCGATTTGATCACCTAAATGGGTGTAAATTCAGCAGCGACAGAAAACTGGGAGATTAAAAAGAGACACAAAATTACCGGCTGAAGAAAATAAATTGTAAAAATAAGAGAAATAATAATTATGTGATTGAAATAAAATTGTGCTCAAATGTGTTGTAGCGACGCATGGATTTGTAGGAGACAAAGCCGACTAAGGAAAAAAACAAAAGACTTGCGGGACCTTAATTGGTGCAGAACTGAAAATTGCAGTATAAACTAATATTTCCACGGGGACTGAAAATAATGTTTGAAAAATATTGTTTGTGCGGTTGTCGCTGTTTAGAAAACCAAAAGTTGATCTATGCCTTATTTGACCCGTCACATCTTTTACTTGAACCGATTATACAATCATGATGTGTACTACGGTGTGGTTCGATTTAGGTCACTGCCCGTTGAAACCATCGTTGCCATGACCGCATCTCATATTGCTGACCAGATTTAGATGAAATCACCGTTCGTGTCACGTGTTTGTGGGCGAACCAAATAAGTTAAAAAGCGTTTCAATTATTCTGATTAGGGAAGCAACTGACCAGATAGCTTAACGATATTGATCGGGCGGTAGAACTGTGATGGCAGTTGGCGGAGCGCTGCATCATGGGTATGAGAAGAGAAATTTCGAAGTGAATGACATCTGTTAGCCCAACTCATATTTACGTGAAAACCCCGGTGTGGATCAGACTGGTGGTGAACTATAGCAGTATTCTGCAGATCGATAATACATGTCGAGAGTAACCACTAACTTAGGTTTCATACCACTCGAAGAACAGCGAGGTGGCCAGAAGATAACAGACTGTACCGGGAACCGAAACTTGTGAAAACAGGAGAAGATTAAAGTGATCAATTTAAATGGGTGGAATGTAAAACCTTAAAGTGAATGAAATTGATACAAGTATCTACACTTTTTTGTTTATTCTAGGGTCACGTAGTGAACAACAATCTCGTTTATATGACGTCCGTTTAAATACGATAAACGTTTTATTTTCATTAAGCAATGACAATGAGAAATGTATCATGCAGTAATGTAGATAGCTTAAATTAATACAGAAACTGATATCCGGTTGTCGACCCCGCATAGAGTATGCAATTCAAGCGTGGAGTCCATGGCTGCAACGCAATCGTTAGATTCTGAAACGTCCACAAAGGATGGCCACCAAAATGGTCAAGGAACTGCATTCCAAGACTTATGTGGAAAGACTGGAATTACTGAGGCTGTACTCCACACACTATCACCGAATTTGATGGGACTGGATTTTGGAGTATCATATAATGAATAACTCCGATCACCCATGTCGTTCACTGTTCGCCTTCTCGCCCAACAATCACCTGAGGAAGGGGGGAGGGGCGGTACTCATTCGAATTAGTGCTGCAAACATGTCGATGACAATCTTGGCGTCATTCGTTTGCCATCAGAGTGTGCACTATTCGGAATTTTCTACCACTCCACTTTGTTAATGTGCCCACAATTGAATCCTTACAGTACAAACTGGAAGAAACTCTGACAAGTCTTAATTTCAACATCCGTGGCAAGATAGATTGTGACATTCCTCATCTATTTATGGGCCCGAGAATCGAATAATCTGTACTAAACCCTTTGGGACTAGAAAGGAAGGAAGTAAGTATGTATGCATATTGGCCAAACGTCCAGAAGCCTAGACAAACGAATGACTGAACACATGCGTCTAACGAAAAGGATTCCAAATTATGCAGCAGGTTAAAATAGAGTGGAACACAATTCCGCAATCGTTGGTCGCGCAATGTGCTAAGGACATGCAGTTGGTTTCAAAAACCTGCGCTTTCAAAAGTGTGTGTTCAGAAGTCACAAGGAATGTTTGGTAGCCGAAGCGCCCCTGATCTACGCTGAACCTACGGCAACCAAGTCAAGTCAAGAGTGCACTTTATTCATCCGATGGGGCAGTCATTGCTTAGGTATGGCAACAATCAACATTTGTGCATACAAAATAGTCTCGTCCCCACCCCCAATGCCAAGTGACCAATTCATACGTTGTGACCTAAAGGTCAAACCAATTTCACTCGCCCCAACCACCTGTTGAACGATCACCAACACACTCACACGCATATTCGAATCACATTCGCGTTCTATACGATGTCATCCCATCGCCTTACAGTTGCTTGTAACGTGAGATTAATCGAATAAACTATTTGAGAAAGGCCTTCTAAGAGGGTCGAAAAGTTGTCACCATCGTCTTGTGTTTTGGTTTTCATTCGTTGTGGCCAAGATGAGCTAATTCCCTTAATAATCATGAGCACGACGCCCACGCTTTTCAGTGAGATCCGTTCCATTCATGGATCTCGTGTGATCAAGTGAAAAATTAACTTCCATAATAAAACTCTGACTTTTAACTTTGACCACAATTTCAAATGTTTTGATTGCACAAGTGAACGAAAGAGCATCAAGTCTTTAACCGACATTCATGTTTTGTAGTGGCTTCTACGCGGAGGAAAAAAACACGTTTTGCTCCAGATCGGGCATTCGTTGGGGCATTTTTCTAAACTTGCAGGAACTTGTCAGAATTGCGACGAGTTCCGATTAAGACCAGGGCTAATCGGGCTAATGCTCATGTCCGGTAACGTTTGACCTCATTTAAGGCAAAATGGTCAGGATTTTCACATCTGAGATGAGGACAGCACATTCGAATTCCGGTGAATTCGACACGGTTAGTGAACTGTATAATCCTTTTTGAAATCCTATCATGTATTCTCGGGACAAACTCAGTTTGCAAGGCTGGGGGATGGAAGCTCAGGAACGAATGTTAGAACACTGGGAGGGAGTGTGATATGCAATTTGTAGGCGTGGGCCCTCTGATTCGGTGGTCTAAGTCACATTTTATCTCATTCATTTTGCCGAAGCCACCTCGAACTTCAAGAGCCTGAGTCATACTTTAGTGGAAAACTATCACAGGCATCAAAACCCCTGTGAGACGGGTAACAACGTTCGGAGACGACTGGACGGTGGTTGATTGACCAGATCTATCATCTCATTCGGTAACTGTGAAGGAAACTTGATTGGCTGAAAGGAAGGTATGGATCTTAACGTTGCATCTACATGTGTGTCATGATGGAAATGTGCCTCGAACAAGCAACCCGTAACAATACGTGTTGACAGAGTTGTTGCTGTGGTTGAGAGTTTGCATTTAGTTGTGTAATAGTCAGGATTTCCCTCTCTCTCAAAAGCCAGACAAAACTTTGGACGAGTTTTAGGAACTAAACTCCCATGAAACGTAAAGCGATTTGTGAACTCGGTTTATCCTCTAGCAGTAGTCACTCTAAAACTTAAATAAAGCCAAGTGACGCTAAACACCGTGAACAAAGAGAACATACAATAATTTTGCAGAATACTAGATTGTCTGTATCGTCGTGAGGCGAATCGGAGAAACAGCGAATGTCCACACAAATTGGGATGAATGGGATGTGCCACGTTGTCGAAGATTATCTGATTTCGAGTGACTGCAGTTTTAAGGTTGACGTAAAATTTTCCCCAGGAAATGTGGCTTTTATACTCGACACTGGGATTAATTTAACTATTTTACATCCGTAAGAAGAGATCCTCCATTTTTGATGTGTTTGGAAGATTATCCTTTTCTAATTCTCCTGCATCACCCTATCCACGATCCGTCCCTCGGGGTTCGTTATGTTGTTCAATTTGGAAGACTTGATCCAACGAAATATTTCCAATAGTGAGACTCAAAATTGCCATATAAACTAAATTCAGTGTTCACTCACGTTAAATAGCTCAACAATGAATATCCCGAAAAACGTTAGAAGGGTTTTTTTCAATCTGATAGACATATCACACCACACGTTGATCAATACCATCCACGTTAACGAGATGATGTCAAGCGCATTCCGTTTATTGCCTTCAAGCTTTTAAAAAAGGTGAAATACTTTGGGTTAGTGGGGAGTGGGCCCACTTAGAGGAAACTAAAATAAATTAGTATTTGTGGTGAATAACCTAGACATAGAGCCACATTTTTCAAGAACTCCGGGAGAATGTCTCTACTGACGATCTGGTGCCGTACCCATCAGAGCTTCCAAATAGCCGGTAACATATTCCGGTGGATCCTAGTCTGAAAGAAGAAGGACGCCAGCTGTATTTAAGATTTCACTTCAGTTCTTTATTGTATGTCTTCTCGTTAGCATGTAACCCACACAACGCATTACAAGCGATTAGTTCAGGATCCTATACGTTCTTATTAACAACGAAACTCTCAAATAATGGAATAATTCCATTACCGCGTTGGTATTGAACATGATCAGTGGTTGTGTAGTTGTGCTTATTCGTTCTTGATCCAAAAGCGTGCAATTCCTGACCGCATATCACTGATAAGTTCGACTGTCAATGGACCACGTAACATTGCTGATTCAAGATAGGTTGCCTTTGAATTGTCAAATTCCTTTGCACAAGTCAGGCATTGTGTTTTCCACGTAAATTCTCTACCGGGGCATGAAACATACCCATTTCTTAGTTGGTATTTAGTTAAATGATGGAATAAGAATTCATGTCACCGATTCTGCCTGCTGTGTGCAACCACCCGGACATCTGTATCTTGTTCCTTCTACTCATGAATATATGATGTGTTTCTGGAAAAATACAGTTGGGATAGAACGTCTCTTGTGGTCTGTTTTTTGTCCACCCGCACGCACTCACACGCATGCATGAACGCGTGTACACCCAGGGCTCGAGCACCCTGAAGGTGGATATATCTTCCGATGAACAGAACAGTGTTTTCAATAATTTATCCCCCTTTCAGGGACACAGCTACTTGCACGTGTGAATAAAAAAACAACAATCGGTGTGTCTATGTGTGGGCGGTAGTTACACTGTTTGTTTAAGTCAACTTCTTTCGTTAACGTACCTGTGTTTTTGACCAAAAAAGATGCAAGGGGACAATGGGTGTGCTTATGTGTGTGGCGAGAGGTTTAAATCTAGCAAAATCACGGGATCATGAATTGTTCTCAGAATAAAATTGGAACAGTATTAGGACCTTTATGGTCAATTTTGCAGGTGGAGCTCAAAAAATCAAGTAGTGCAACAATCTGTTCGCAACTACTACTAACTGGTCAAGAAAGTAGTATACAAATAGACTCCGCTAATTCTATTCGCTTTAGGATCTAACCTAATCACGTAACTGTCTCCGATAGTTGACTTGGTTGGATTTACTCCCCCATCCCACACACACATATCAAAGATAGA
Source organism: Echinostoma caproni (assembly GCA_900618425.1). Taxonomy (NCBI): domain Eukaryota; kingdom Metazoa; phylum Platyhelminthes; class Trematoda; order Plagiorchiida; family Echinostomatidae; genus Echinostoma; species Echinostoma caproni. Next base: position 84,888 of record UZAN01039666.1, read on the forward strand.
GTGGCACTAGTTGAGTGGTGTTAGATACGCGGATTCCGATCGACTCATCCTACTGCACATGGGTTCGGAAAGCCCGTGGAGAAATAAAAAAAATTACAGTCACCTCGGCTTTGCGATATTTGAACCACAATTCAAAGTTGCAAGCAAAATGGTTATGCTCATGTGTAATATCTGAAACGTTCAAATGAAACCATTATTGAACCTGTCATTGGCTATACTGTTAGGACTTACCATCAATGCATCTGTAGTGATTATCTTGACTATGATCACATCTTATCATTCTTCCTCGTTGTCTGCTAAACTCTACTGTGTGTCACGTAAGTTGCGCAAACATAGCATAGGAAATTCGGGGTCTGTTAACCTGAGAAAAATGTGGATATCGGAGTAGTTTGTTGTGTTTTTCCCTGAATGCAGTGTATTGGAAACAAGGCAAAAGTCTTGACGCAATGATATACTATTTGAATCGTGTTGGGTATCAGCAGCATTGCAATTTCACGAATGCAACTCAAGATAGAGAACAGGAATTGTGCACGTAGAAAGAAAGCGTACTTCCCATTTGAATAGCGAACAAATAAACAAATCGGTTGCCAGCTGTACTCGGCTCGTTTTACACTCTCTAGTTACGCTTCCTGTTCTCTGTAAATGGAAACATTTAACCTGGGAAAAACGGTGTCATGAGTATGGCAGTTCGGGAATAAGGATCACCGTTCAAATAAAGTACACGTGTCTCATATTATTCAGATCGATAAACCTCACATTCGTTCGTGGCCAAATATGGTTTCCAGGTACTCAGTCATAAAACATATAATACCATAATACCATATAATACCATGACAAGTTAAGCGCGGTTGATTTATGAGATGAGTGTCCAAACTGACGTGACGGTCCAGCTCATCTAACTGTACTTGGTACGTTTTGACGTCCGTTCCCAAACTCAAGATAATAGTGTCACTAATGGAGTCACCTTATCGGAGTTTCACATGCACTAAGATTTTCGTAATATACCATAGTTAACAAAAAGCTTTATTCTCCAGAATTCGCATGAAACTATGTTATGATTGAACAAATAACAAAAGCGCTCGAATGGCGTTTGTTTTGACCCTTTTGAGACTCTATTGGACAGTCTTAAAATATTCAAGATCGCCAGCAATCCGCAACGGTAAACATTTCTGTTCGGCCAGGTTTAGCATTTTCGTAGGGATGTCGGACTTTAAAATAATAGCAATCGAGAGATAGTGTTAACTCTAAAAAAATCCGTTCAATGGGGAGGTGGACTGGTCAAACGAGTCGTGAGGTTTTCCTTTTTCTTTTTCACAGACCTCTTCGATTTTCCTGTTCCGGTCAAAGACATTTCCCCTCCGCCCGGAATCCATTTGTGAGAGTGAGTGGTAAGTTAGCGAAGAAATTGAGCATTTTCACCGTATTACCCGATGCATAGATATGTTGGTCGACCTCAGTGATGAACGTATACTGTAATAGATTGTGCGTCTGTGATTTCCGAATCACTCGACTGTATGTGGAAAGAGGTCTCCTGTTTGTGGAAGCAAATTGGCAAAGCTCGTCCAAGGAAAAGGTGCGGTGACCGCAATTTCACGGGTCACCGTATTGCCAACAAGTGTTGAGGACAGTCACGAATTAAAGAAAAAATCACGTGAGTTGCGATTGTTGAAGAATAGTGTGATATGACAGAGACGGGATTATTTGTATCACTGACTTGAGTGAAGCAATTAGGCAATCCATGGATGCCGAACTACTTACCGATCAATAATGCCCCATTTTGATTGCCTTTCTTGTCGAGAAGCACTGCTTGTTGAGTCTTACTTGACATTAACCTTCGAGTTATGTCTAAGAATTGATGAGGTGAGATTTGAGTGAAAACCTCATCCATGAAATAGAGATGCCGATCTACATTCCCGTCGTAGTATATCTTTTGCTTTTATACCGATGTTTTACTGAACGAATAAATGTGAAAGCAATAGTCCATAGGGGTCAAGCAAGGACTTAAAACAATGTATTACGACAATAGAGGTGATGTTGCGAGACGTATCGACAATCAAGACAGCCCTCGAAGCACTCACCTATTTTAACGAGAGGTCAGAGACACTTACGTTACCATGGAACAAAAAATCTCATCAACGCCAGGTATAGAACTAAATGAGCTATTCTCACGAGCTCGTTTTGGTTTGATTGGAATTGTACGTACATCCTGGCCTTTTGTGTAAGAGGTCTCGAGTTCAACTTCCGAATAAATCAATGGACATGCACTGGTAGTGACCTCTGATAGGTTTAGCAGTTTTCGTGTATATAAATGATTACATGACTTGATGATTGTGCGTTAACATGTTCAGTCACTGTCCGTTGATTACAATCACTTAATTGTGAAGTGACGGTAGCCATGTTTCTTAAAGTAATTCGTCGTGTATAGAGCAAGTTAAGCTTGAACTGAAAAACTTGGGAGCTAGGAAGTGCTTCGTAGCTTTTCAGTTCACGCTTCTTTTACTCTCCACACGAGGAATTCCCCTATGAAATGGAATCAAATCCCATTACTCTCCCGCAGCCCAGTTTCTATCTGATTAGTTGCCGTGGGGCATTTTTGTCTCTTCTTTCCACATATTTCAAGTTTGGTAATATTTTTGCAGTGATGCAAAGAATGGGAAGTCCAGTACATGGTTCCAAGTGCCTGAAGTCAAAAAATCATAGTATGGATTAAGCTTGAAGCTCTCTGTCACTGATACATCTGTGAAATCAGTTGGCAACAGTTTGATCCGTCGAAAAAGCCTCAATGTGGATACTGGATGTTGTTCTGCAGCGATCCTGTACTTTTGGAGTTCGGTAACTCTCACCTCGCAATGTTTTCTGTATGCAGTGGAATCATGTAATGCCCGATAATGAAAATGTAACAGCTGGTTGCCGTGTTTCGAACTCAAATCGCGACCTCGCTAGTCGTTACAATCGGTATAGATTGATAAAGAGACTATATTGTCGTTCATATCGCGCCGGGCATTAACAGCCTTCCAAATTAAATTATCTCAACACGTATCTGCTCAACGGTTTGAGCTAATCAAAAGAATGATAATAATAATCGTTTATTTAAATTTTCTTGGGCAGTTAGTCTCAGCTCGTGCCTAGATTATCTTACACGTTAGATTGACATTCCAATGGGAAGACGCAATTATGCTCCCCAGTAGAGATATGCAGAATATAACCGATATCATTCTGTTGGTCTTTCTGCCTGTGGGTGTTTATTCGCTTGGTCGGGGCTAGGTCATTTAGCCCAGTAATGTACATTCCAGGTGAACCGGTTTGATGTTGTCACGATTTCCATGTGATTAACTTCAAAAAGGAATGCGTTAACATTAGCTTTACAGAAGAAAACTACATGAGCGGTAAAGTACGAATTTTATACTGTCAGATGAGACAGTTTCAAATATTGAAAAGCATAAAATTTATAGTGGTAGATGTGCGTATGCAGAACAAGCAAGCTTAGGAAAGGAAATACCCGTCATTAATTGACACGATCGATAACCAAATCGGTAGTTGAGGTTGGGTTGGTAATGTTAACATGTATTCGAGTGATGACAATGTGAGGGTTAAGTAGAGCGGATTTAAACAATTTGAGATGAATGACATGTAATGTGAAAGAAAACTGATCAAACCGCCCATTAGTTTTTGATATTCGCTTAACCGAGGCACATGAAACATATAAACGTACATAGATACGTACAAACATAAAACATCTGATACCTTGTTGTCTGATTGCCTCAGTGAATGGTGTGCCTAACGGGAAGAGTCATTGCGTGGGATCTGATAACACGTTTTATATAATAACTTCTGTGAGCCAAATAATAGGCGTACATAAACCTTTGATTTTTACATGGGAAGATGCTAAGGTAATTAGACGGACGGGTAGGATAAACCATCAAAGTCAGAAACTCTCCACTGTTCAAAAGAAAATTTTACGAAACTCGTATGAAAATGTCACCAAAATGCGCGGTAAAATTGCGTCGGGTAACCACCGGTAACGTCAATGTCCAGCGGAACAAATTCACATTGGGATCGTGTTAATCAACTTAAATGATAGATGGACGCACGTAATTATTGCCAATCTAGCTTGAATAACGTTTTCTCCGTTCGATGTGAGGATCTCACAAGGAGGAGGCTCTTATTGGGGGCCTAAACATATGTCATTTACGACAGGTAAATCACGGTACAGCTTCTGAAGGCCTTTCTCGAATGAACAAGGGAAGACGATGAGAAAGGAGTAAAGTGAAATCAATCAGTAGGACATACTAGTATGCAAATAAGATAACAACCTGTGCATACATAAATAGTCTAAAAAGATACTCGTTGAAAATGTCTTCCAACCCACCCCGAAATATTGTATTCTTTGTATTGTATTTGTAACTTTTGAAAGCATATATGCTTACATTTCAGTTGAAAATGTACATTGTTTGTCACGAAGAATGAAATAAAAATAATCAAAACAAAAAAGTAAACAAGGTCGGTGATATACGTATCATGTACAAAGCATTTGACGTAGTTCCTTCGAGACCTGTTCCTTTTTGGTGAGTAGTCGGGCCAGGTAGGGTACAGGGGAATTTTTATAAATGTTAATGCGAGAGGGTAGCTGTCCAAATGAGGAGCA
>UZAN01039666.1:114202-125419 GCA_900618425.1 Echinostoma caproni
GTCCCCCACCGCCGTTCGGAAGTTCGGGGGACTCCTGCCGCCCATGTGTGTCGTCCCGTACTAAAGATATCCGCAACAGTGGTTGTATGCGGGCAGACTGAAGGGTAAACAGAAGTTAGTAGAATGGGAGAGATATTGGGAAAAATAGAACAAATGTTATGCAGCTGTATTATCTCTTCATTCAGTCAAACAGCTATCCCTATATCTTGTACCAAAGAAGGACAGTCAGTGGAATCGAGCATTGAACCTGCACCGTTTTGTAGCAGCAACGAGATAAGCGATCCCGCATGAAACAGAGTGTCGTCACTTATTCCAAGGCATGTAAATTAAGGGAACAGTGAGATTATCAAACGTTGGAGAACGCAAATTGGATCGCAGTTATGCGTGCCCTATGTGAGCCCTTCGTCGGGACGACTATCCCGTAAGAGTCCCAGAGTCATATTTATACGGTCATAGAAAACCCACCACGTATATCTGAAGTTGCACAAACGTAATCCTTATCCCTTAACAAAACTCGCGCAACCACACATACCCTTCCACAACCCGATGTCCCAAGCACTTCAATTTAATACCTACAACAATTTTCTACTTCACATTTCTATCCTTTGATCCAGACTAGCGATCGATGGGAGTAAATAAACAGAATTCCTTTTGCAGGTATTTGCTGTTCATTTTTCCGGGTCAAGTACCAAAACAATTTGTAAAATTCTTTATTTTGACCATCCAACCAGGTTTAGGATTTACACATTACTAAACAATGACCAATCCAGTCCCTTGTATAAAGCACTTGAACTGTCGACCTTTGAATCCTCTATGAAGTAGATGATCAGAATATTGTATAGTTTTCGCAAAATACCAGACTGCGATATTTAAAATTTTTTCACGATGCTCCTCTTCACTGTACATCCATCTCATCAAGCGTCTGTTTCTGAAAGGCTCTAGACAGTCAAGCAGTCAAACAAGCGTTGAAAAATAGCTCCCGGTAAGTCGTGTACCTGAGACCACCTAAGAACAGACGGAAGGCATGAGTTATAAACAACTGAGAACACGAAAATGGTTAAAAGGAAGGAATATTAAAGAAAAGAAAGTATTTTTAGATGAATAGTGTAACAGGAAGGTATTTTCACGGCATCGGAGGGCTGATATTACCGCTTCCACCAATTAGGGTGAAGGAAACGAGTGCATTCTTGGCGGTTTGGTAGTTACGAAGGAGCGATTGGATGTATAAAGGTGAACAGTTTCACATAGAAAATAAGTATTGTTTTGTGATGTGCATTTTTGCAACCACCAAATTCCTTTGTCAACATCTGAACGTAAATGAATCGAAATAATCCAAAATGTAGCCGTGTATAGAACAAAGGAAGCGGAAAATAAAAACTTGGAATTACTGTGCAGCTGTTACAACCTTGTTGGATCCCATCACTGGTGTAAATCCATCGTCTTGCAGTTTGAAACGAGGACCTCACATGAAGAGTGTGAGAACGTAGTCCACCTGACCACCGAGCAGCGGATCAGTCTGTAACCCTTTGAATAGACACAATTCACCAGAGCTCAACCCTGTGCGTTTCTTACGGGTATCACTTCTCACCCATTTCTTTGCTTGACAGGCTACAAAAAGGACGTAGTCAGTGCATATTTGAGGAAAAGGTCTTCAATAGACTGGCCGTTTTTTCAGAGGCGTCTAATATGGAATTATCCAACCTATACATATATATTCACGTGTGCAAGAAGTTGACAGAGGTAGGGTGTTGTAGATAGACGGAAATTTCGGGTATGGGCATGGAATGGGTGGTCTCCGAAACGCTTCTTTATGAAACCACATGTATTGTATTGTTTTCAGTCCACACTGATATTCTTGGTATCAAAAGAAATGCGAAAAATTCACAAATGAAATGCATTATTCGTCGTCTTCAAACTCTGACATTGTTCACTGGAAGTCTGACAAAAATCAAGATGGAAAAGTGACAGATCAGGCTCCAATTAAACGCAAAAAGTTTCAACCAAGGAAAATGAATTCCTATATTTTCGTGGTTCGTGCATGAAAATTTTTAATTATCGGTATAATATTATGTCTAAAGAGCCAGTATGATGGGATTTTAGTGTACTGTGCTATCTCTGAAATCTCTGTCAATTTATTCTAAATGTTGTGATACACTTCTCAGAATGAAGTGTATCCATTATCATGCATTTCTGAAAACGAAGAATTCGAGGCGTTCGCTTCAGGACATAAGCGTCGCTAGAAATTTGATTTCATGCGGTAAGAATAATAGAAATCAAATGATTTTCAGCTGAACAATAAAGTCAACTGTCCGAACTATAAACTCCATGTTATGAACTATTTAATTTCAATTCATTGAGAAGATGGACTGAAATACTCGTTTGTATTGACGACCGTAATCGTGGATGGTGAAAACTTCAATGTAGGTCTCCTCTGAATTGATACATTGAAATATGGAATTATTCCAATGTTCAGCTTTGTTTGAGCTAACTGTACACGACGACCGATAATTCACAAGTTGGATTTGTTTCATCCAAAACCGGTGACTGGTTTGGGGGTTGTATTTCGCGGTACATGCAGTCTGCGTCCATTGATGTTGCGTCAAGTGTAAATCGTTTCATTTTGGTAAACGGAAAACTACAAAATATGGATTAAACTGAAAAAATTACTGTTTCGTGTATTGATTGGTGAAAATAACTAATATTGATGCTAGACATTTGCCCTTTTCCCAATTGCAAACGGCAGATATGGAAACAAAATTTTGTCATATATGTTGAATGTCTGGCAGACCAGGAAAGGTGGTGAAAACGATCGGTTCTGTGTTATTTATTGATCACAATGAAACTAAAGTCTCATTTGTGTATCGGTTAACTTTAGGTGATTATTCCATTTCAACAAATAATCGGATTTAAACAGTGATCGACTGTGAGACCACTCAAGCGGGTTGACCAAACCACGCGAAAGGTGCCGCTCATATACAAATATATGAATATCGATGAAATCCACTTGGTATCCTTTAATATGCTGCTCTGGATTAACAGGTTCACAATAAAGATCAGTGCGGCCGGCTTGCAATGTGAACATTTTTATCAGATTTATATAAATTTCGCTGTGTGCATAGCACAAAACTTGTGTAGCAATCACCGGATGTAGATCGCCGGGTCTGGTTTGAGAAAAATAGGTTTCAAGAATCATTGAATTGTAGCAGTTCATTTGTGAAATAATTGAGTTACAGCAAAACTAACGATTATCTAACCACTTACCCATAACATAATTTTGCTTTATTTGCAATGGTGGAAGGCGGAAAGCAGATTCTTTGTTCTTTAAATCTTTAGTGAGGCTTTTACCTTGGCAATTCGATATGGAAACACCCACTAACCGGTAAAGAAAATTCGAAGAGAACCTGGAAAATAATAAAGCAAAGGAGAATGGAATTCTACATAGCATATACAAATTTGATAACCATCGTTTCTCTGTTATATGCATTCACTATAAATCGCTATGTTAACAAAANACCGGGGGGGGGGGGATATAAGGACCGATTACTAAAGTACCAATTCTTCCAAAGTTTCCACCCTCTCTCTGTTTTGATCTTATGTTCGTCTAATGTCCAGGGTCGCCAAAACAATAAGCGAATACATTTGTGCAGCACTCCAAGTGTGTGAGCAAAAACGTATGGAGGCTAAATGATCATTGTAGACAGGGATTTACGAACCTCNNNNTCTGGCTACGGTATTCTACATTTTTGGTTTTTCGTTGTTCACAAACCAAGGTTGCAAAAGAAAAGCTCTTTTAATTCACGTAGGATGGTGAACACGTGTTTTTAGCATATTTTGGATTTATCAGTCGTGTTCCGTAATAAAGAACTTTTATCCAATGGCATCTTGCATACACTTCTATAAATGCTCTGTTAACTATCGGAAGAAACAGACCTCGACCAGTTCAGCGCTGTTCGTTACCCCATGTGAAGTATGAAAGGTAGATTTCGCAGAAGTATTGTGTGCTTTGAAAAGAAACTTAGCAGAAGTTGTACATGCTCAGTGACCTCGTCATCCATTGTTACAGTTAGGGTATAACTGCATTGGTGTCCACGAGCTTTAGTCACGTGCCACTTGAGCTAAGGTCACTTGATCCCTCGATCCAACCAACCACACGTGGATCACATGCAGCTCTCAATCAATAAGACTGGGAAAAAGCTAATTTGTTGATGGAGTACCATTTAGAGCCAACACACACTCAAAGGTGTATCCACATCAATTATGGGAACATCTGGTTTTTCACTACAAATATAAGCCAATTTTGTTCGATCAGTGGTTATTGGTTGTATTGTACTGATGCAATTGAAACCTCTTTTAGATGAATGGACAACTATATATTCATAAGTGGCAGCTCTGTAGTTCTGCAGGTCACACGTTATACTCCAAGACCTCTGCGTGCAGAACCCGTGTTCACATGGGCCTCCAGTAAGTAACACTAAATGTGTCATCAAATTCCTTCGCTCATTTGTCAAATGGGATATTTTCTTGTTGTCTGTAGACTTGAAATAACCCATCACTAATGTTTCCATTCAATACAATGCACTGTATTATATTCAACAAAAAGCCACATGATTTACCATAGAGCTATCTGTGCTTCTTAATTTAGCTAAAATTTTCAAAATTATACGCTTCTACTTGGTGCATCATTGTTCAATCGGAATCCGAAAATTTGTCCATGAGCAACACTAATAAAGCGAACTGGCACTCATTCATATTAAGTAATGTGTGTTTCTGATCCCTAGGGATAAACAGTCAGTGCGTCAAGAAAATCGTCAAACGAAAGGTCCAATCAAGTGCAACATTATATGGATGGGTGTTTATGTCAAACATCCGAAGCGATCGGCGAAGAGAGCGGACATTTCAGGGACTGTCCTTTTTCCGAGATGCCGCATTTGCTGTAAACTGTGTAAACCTTATTGACATTCATCAAACACACTGAACTACATAGTGATCCGCAGTTAGAAAGCCTGAACCAGATTTGTAGAATCAACCAAGGACTTCACAAACAGGGCGCATGCAATGCAGAAACTTGATCAGGAGGTAGTTTGTTAGTGTTTATAATTGACTTGGCGGCAACGGTAGGTTGACATTGGTCACCATCATATCGCCTCGAGGGTCTTGCATTCTACCTTTATCACGATAACGATGAGATCTATGTCGACACCAACAAAGACGAGGATGGCGGCGACAAAGGCAGCAAGGACGACGTGAGCGGCGACGATGACAACAACAACGACCACCACGACCATGACCACCACCACCACCACCACCACCAACATCACCACCAACAACAAAGCACAACTGAACTTACCACATTCTTCGTACGACCCAGTAGTCCTCTGCTTTTCTCGGTACTCCCTTCCTCGGAAACGTTTTCCGGGCATCTTAGGTAATAAATGAAAAAAATAGCAAATCATATTCAAGACACAATATAGTACTAAGGATATTCCAGATCATGGAGTAAGTGACAGCCCATGCTCACCAATGTACTATAACATAAAGGCCACTAGGAAGTATTTTTCCCGAATTTGTGAATACTAAATATGCGAAAATATTTAAGTATCATATGTCTAACATATCGGGCTGGGAAAAGACATAAATGGTAATATATTTCCATAAATTTCCATTTTTCCTGTGCGTGATTCAACACATTGTTTGAGGTTCTTTCTGCAGTATCTTTAAATACTTTAGGTTTTACTTCCGACGTTTGGGTAACGATGAGAACGACAAGTATTGAATTTTTCAGTAGTTTATTTTTTTATGCATCCATTTGTACCGAATGTGTCACCTTTTACACTTTCGTGTTAATTTCACTTCCTGTTTCAAGATTGGTTTCTGGTCAGAGAACAAGTTTACTAGAAATTGCTGATAAAAAAATACGTCCAGTTCGTTCTAGACACATTGTTCTAAACACAGAGCCTGCTGCGAAGAAATGTTATATCTTATAAAAAATTCTTCTATCTTTCGATCACATAAAGGGTTTTATTTCATTGTGAGATCTACCTGAATATCCCGAAACAGTGCTAAGGATCTCTCACTAACTGAACTTAATAAATTCTGAAATAATGCCCCGTCCTTTTCGAAATTACAGTAAATGTTATTGTCTAACTGCAATCTGCTTCCGTTGAAACTTCAATTTTGGATCAATAAATCTGCATCGGTCAGTTTACCACCTAATGTTCAATTCCTCTTCTTTGTAACTCGCCGGGGTGAATTGAACTGTATATATTGCGTAGGGAATGATCTCCTTTGTTTGTTTCAATGAGTCCATATATTACTCTCTATTCAACCGACTTTCAGGAACTTCATGAGCTGTTCAAATACATTCCGATAGGATTGACCATCAAACAATAAGCTTTGCTGAAACTTAATAGTGCATCCTCTCTAGAGATCGAACAAGTTACGTTGATTGTGACCTTCCCGAGAAGTGCTCATTTGATCGCGGTCCACCAATGCAATTGCTCGGAAGTGACACTCAATCGAGTTGGTCAAATGCACCTGGTTCAATGTGACGTTCATTCTGCTGTTTCATTTATTTCATGGTATGGTTGATTTGCCGTGTGTTGAGGCGAACTTAATTAACGGTACTTCCCATGTGCACGGTTTTCTTCCGTTTACGCGTATCCATTTTTCTTTGGATACTTATAGTTACAAATGTTAATACTGATCAAATAAATGTATTATACACGTCTTCATGGCAAAATATGGAACATTCTTGATACTTCTCTCAGCGTGTAGCAAGTGATCACTAAACACTCGGGAAAAATTTTCACTACAAATCTTTGGCATATTCCGATTAAATTCAGATGAACATTTGGCAGCGGTAATCACGTTTACTGAACTGCTACGTTCTAGCTTTATCGAAGATAAGAAAACTGTTCAACGGTCGACTGTATCATCATCTTTTTTAGGTGATCAATCATCACTGAAAACGGTGACGGTACTTTTTCGCGATAACCGATTGAATGATTATGACGAATTGTCTCCTGTATCACACGACACTCCAGTTACAACAACCAGTGTCTCGGTTCAGTTGAAGGGTGCATACCATAACATAGATTTTAAAGCCTTGTCCAAAATACGTATAGCATGATCGACAAGGATGTGAAGATGATTCCGCCCATGAATGATATTTTCTGTATTGAAAATACCAACAGAAGAATGCCCAAGCTGTAGTCGAAATAGTTCCACAGAGCACAGTACAAACGAAACAACAGAATGGCGAACAAGCTCATCCTTAGAGATTCGTATTCATGGCAATATATCTCGATATTTATCACATTTGTCTTGGGAAAATAAAATAAAACTAAATCACAGACCACTAGAAACAATTTCATCCTGAGACCGGAAATCGGGTTCACCACGATCACATATTTGTTTGTCCACTCAACTGATCATCGACATTACTTGTGATGCGGTGTGTGTGTGTGTGTGTGAGGGGGGAGGCGTGGGGCGGACAAATGACCACAGCTTCTGCTGTGGCCAGCATCCGACAGTGAATCTGCCTCGGTAATCACCGACGGACTTTATACAGGAGTCGGAAAGACTCGGTCACGTTCACAGTGTGATTTTTGATTTGACTAGGTGAATGACTTAATTGTTCCACGGTATTCAGCCACGCAAGGTGGTGTTCATGAATCCTTTGGGACAGCCGCCCATGAACGTTGTTCCGGAGGGACAAATGAATGAGTATACACAAAGTGAGACTACAGAGTCTGGAACGTAGTCCTTCAGTCGCACACACTTGGCTTAGACGAGAACAACACACGAAGTTTAGATACATAAAATGTCTTGTCTATTGCGTCACATAAGCTTCTTTGTATGATCTCAGCTGATATGTTCACTTTGATGGATAAACAAATGCACATGTATTTTTTCTTAACCTCGGTACTTTGTAAAGAGTTGTATAAATATATTGGGAATCTCTGCAAAGGAGCTTGTTCGCCACTCAGTTGTTTTTGTTTGAAAGTCCCAAGGGATTTTGTTGTTCAATGAGTGATCTTGCACGACCTGGTGAGACACGCACGTGCAAACTATACCTTCTTCATCACGAGCTACTTCAGCATTTTAGCTCTAGTTTAGTCTCCAATGCGTAAAAGTGCTCCTGTCGGGTTGGGTTAGAAAAGCTAACATGGGCACTCTAAACCAAGTGGAAATGACGAAAACTGACAAATAACTGCAATTAAATGACTGCTCTCGACTTGATTCGACGCCAATATACTTTTCAGATGCAACCAAGTGGAGCGAAGAATTTAGTTTGCTTCATTTCGGGATCTGTTTCAAGTTGAACAACCATTAAACATAAACTTTTGTGAGGCGATTTTCGTTTCTGTCTTTTGCTTACCCGTTTGGATGGATGGGTAGCATAAAGAAAGATTTGAATGTTCAAAGCTATATCGAAGAAAAAAGGAGAAATCCGGTGAATTGAGTTTGCAAAGTTTGAAGATACACGAGTGCTCTTATTTATGACACTCAGCCATCTCCCTAAGTATCTTTAGAAATTGCTTCATTTAGTCAAATAGTGAAAATTTAACAGAAGCCACATAAACGAAAATAAACGGGAATAGGAGGCAGTAAAATACATAAAAATATCAATTAACAACACTATGTAAACGGGTTTACCACGCCATGGATGGAAGTTTATGGTATGAAACCAATCGAGCAATGAAAGATTTGTTAGGTAATCTTGGTGCAGAATTTGTGCAACTAGATGCTTTGGTTTGCAGTGAGTAGTAAATGTAGAAACCTCCCTGAAGAGATGGAACGGACTAGATGGAAGTGCGTGATTCCGACCACATCAAACTTGGCGGCCACGTCTCGAGTTTCACTCCTCAGGAGATCGGTAATCCCCCAAGAGGTAAACGCTTTCAAATGAGATGGAACTGTTTGTAATATCCCAAAAAGAGCACGGAACAGCTGTTTCGACCTGTTTAAGACTCGTCAGCAGTGCGTACCTCTTTTGTCCCTGTCAGGGCTCAAACCGCGATTCTTCGGACTGAGACTTCAAACCCTCACCCCTGAGCTATACGGTCGACCGTCATCACCTTGTACGAATGACACACAATTTAGAGTATCAAGCTTGGAATAGCCTATTTGATGGTTCAGGGGCGCCAGGCACTCTTCATGGTCTTGGGTGTGAGTTTCCATCCGTGGGAGTGAAAAGTGCTGATGATGATAAGGGTCACATTACGACTATCAATCGGCTTTACTAGTTGCAGATGAATAAAAAGAAGTGGTAGCAATAACAGCACCGAAAAACACAAATATAATATTAGATTGCTTGTAATTGAACTTAGAAAGCGTAATCAGGAAAGGGTATTGAATCTGATTTCGAACAATATCACAACATTGACACAATGAATAAAAATAAACAATTTTGCAAAAATGAGTATATCCTAAAGCTTCTACAAAAACAGAGAAACGACTTAACGAATGGATATGAGCAATTTATTTCCAACAGAACGGTATAGCAAGATAAAGCTTGCAGAATTGAACCGAATAAACCTAAACACGACGATGTACGATGACAGTTGGCAGAGAAATTTCTATTAAACTGGGAGAGCGCAATTAGAGCGGTCGCATACTTGTATTTGTATAGACTTTTGCGAGAACAGAATGTTCGCATCTCAGTCAATAATTTACACATCTCATCAAAGAAGGAAAGATACAAGTAAAATATTTAGCCTTTAAGGTTACTGAGAAATTCTGAGGAAGCGCGCTCTCGGTTTACACGGATTCTGGCAAGATAGGGAACTGGGGTATTTCTGTAGAGACTAATGCGAGAGGATAATAATCAATAAGAAGAACGTGTAGACGTATGAGAGCAGCATTTAGATAAATCGCCATGTAAAGGATGGTTGGGGTCAGCGAGGATTTTCTGGGCAAATGTTTCACATGAGGACAAGTGAAGTTCATACAGTTTTTTAGATAGCTCATCAACGGGTATAAAAGACACACGACTGGTCATCGACAAACGGCAACGAGGAATTTTGAAGTCTTTCTTTAGTAGACCAGCAAATCCACCTGGGAACAATAAAGAAGAACGGGGAAAGCACATTGATAAACCAAAAGTGAAAGGGTTTTTTGCTTGGCATTGAACTGCCTAAGTCTTCGAAGCTGAAAAGATAATTTACGAAGTTTCTGTTTAGAGTTGTAAATATGGGATGTCCACTTTAACTTAGTGTCAATTGTAACTCCCAGATACTTCACGGAATCAACTCTAGTTAGGGGATCCGTATTTATGAGAGACGGATCACGAGGATAAACAGATCGAGAAAGGAAAAAAGTGCATTCGAAGCACTTTAGAAACAGACCAGAACGAACGGAAAATTCATGAATACGCGATAGATTATTCGAGAAATGAAAAAGGTTCTCAGGCACAGAAATGGCTTCGCAGAGGGCTACGTCATCAGCATACTTAAATAACAATGCCATCAATGCCAAACCGAAAATCTTGCTAGACTAAAAGATATATTAGATCAGACAGATTACTCTTTATTTGTACACAATGACGCCAATTCAGCAATGCTGAAACCGACACCCCTATTCCATTCACAGCAGTTACCCCCTCTCCTGATGTTAATTTAAGTACTGATCAAACTGAAGTATTCAAAACCTTCATCAACCTGAAATCTAATAAAGCATGCGGTCCTGATGGACTGCTACCTGTTGTGCTCAAAGAAAGTGCAACCTNCACCAACCTACTCAACCTGTGTTTTACTAAACATTGCATTTCGGACTGCTGGAGAGTGGCTTCTATCACACCAGTACCCAAAAAGGGATCCTGCAAACTTCGCCCGATTGCTTGCACTTCTGTGGGTTTGAAAGTCATGGAAAAGATTTTACTACAAAAGATGTTGCCCCAGCTGAATGCACCTGATCCCAATCAATTTGCCTACTGCAGTTCCAGGTCAACCATTGATGCGTTGGCATCCCTTATTCATTATATCTCTTCCTCCTTGGACAGGAAATGTAAAGCTGTTCGGATATGTTTCTTTGATCATAGTGATGTCTCTAATTGTGTTGATAGGTCAAAACTTCTTCACACTCTTTCTGAGAAAGGCATTGAGCCGGAGCTTACCAATCTGTTTAGTAATTATTTCACCCATCGATGACAGTTTACCAAATATAAGGGTCATAACTCTTCACTTTTACTCACTCAAGGAGTTTTTCAAGGCGCTA
>UZAN01039667.1:0-14942 GCA_900618425.1 Echinostoma caproni
TATATATAGGACGTCGGACTAGGATAGCTATTCGCGGACAGCTCGCGAGTTCCATGGGAGTCCCACTGGAGTCCCTTTGCACCCAAAATGGGACTCCCATAGAACTCGGATGGGACTCGGATAGGATTCAGATAGGACGGCTCCCGACAGGGTCCTTTTGGGAAGGGAGCTTGAGCGAATTCATTGTGCCTTTTCCTTCTGAATCCATGTTGTCATTCGTTCACTTGCTTTGTCTTGAGTTTCGCCAGTGAAGTTCTTTTTNGTTCTTTTTCATAGTGCAATCTACATATTGGTACACATTTAGATAATACAGCACGCTTACATACAACCAACTCCACCATATATATGGATTCCATTTTGTATTTGTTGTTAGTGCCATTCTAATATTTGTTTGGAGTGACTCCGATGCACCATGGTATCCGTGTTGTGCCGAACGTATTCAGCAGCTGTGCTTCCGCCAACATTCAGCAAATATATCACCTATTGAATTAAATTAAATCAAATTTCCAATATAAACCCAAAATTTTGGCTTTGTTCCTTAAGGAACATACCATCTTTTTATATGCCTAGGGATCTCTCAATTTGTCTTCCAGCGTCTCTAAGTCTGGAAGTGTGGAAGCTAGAAACATAAATGGTACTGCTTCCGCTTGGTCTTGAGCTCTTAGCGTAAGCCATATACCATTCACTTTGGCTTGAAGGATTTTGTTCTGTTCCTTCAGTTCACGAAGTTCTTTCACTTTGTGCTCGTGTGATTTTAAAATGCTGAAATTACAATGAATATTGACATACCAAAAAATGAATAAACCTAACGTTTGGCGATACCTTCTCCAGACAGAGTGGAAACCGCGTTGGTGATGACCTATAAGAAGTAAAGATGTAAACTTTACTCTCACAGTCCGCACGGATGACAGTTTCCGCGAACACAACGGTGTTAATGCGCACTGAGACACTGATGTATACACTGTACCACTACTGACTCTTGTTCATAGAAATATATTATTTCTCATAGTATATTTTGACTTACGAAGCCTTTGATGTGGACTGAATTAAGCAGAGAGATTGTGCCTCCCTTTGACCAAGGACTTTTTTCGATGTTCCCGGGATCTGCAAGAAGTCTTCGTCATCTTCAACTTCGTCGGTCACGTAGTCACATATATATACGTTTAATAATCAACGACTGGCATAAAACTTGTAGAGGTTCTCTAACTGACAGTTTTGCAACTGCAGTTTTCTTTTCTTGCCTATTGCTTTTTTCTAAGTCTCCTGTTAGATCCCTTCTGGCTTAACGTGATCATCAAATCACGAAACAGAAGCACCTTCACTTTACGCTGATGACAAGCATCATTAGAGGCTCAGTTTCCAACCAATCCCTTGTGATTGAGAACAATCAGGTCATGGTTACATAACCATGGCATACTTATCAGAACCATCAACTTTCAGATATCAAGTAGCAACTTAGGCCCTCGATAATTGCAAAAGTTAGGCCACCGTTAATATTTTCCTTCTAACATAAGGACCCTTCTTCTCTATGGGGAAAGATCAAGTGGAGGACAGGACAGGACAGGACAGTTCACAGGACTCGCGGTTCGAGCCAGTATGGTAGTCCAGGTTATTGCGTCGACGGGTTACGTGTATCTCGTAACCCTTCGACAGTGAGTTGGTCGGTCCTTGGTAGTTTAGGGAATGCCGCGGAGCAGAGACGCCAATCCGGTTTGCTGTTGTTGAAAGCAGCAACCAACTGATCAGTCACAGACTAACCAGGAGGTCCGAGTACCCATCCAGAAAACAGTGGAGCACTCACAGGCATGTGAAGACAGGTTAAGAGAAAAGAAGCAAAATAAGCTTGTACGGAGATGTAACAACTTGGACATTTCTAGGATTAGGTTTTGCTTTAGCTATTTTCGTGCTTTTAATAAGCTCGAAAAGAGCTCACAGGTACAATTCTCGACAACGAGCTCTGTATCGCACGCTTTCCTTGCTTTGATCAGATCTACTTTCAGGATTCCGCTGCCGTTGCTAAAATAACAGCCTAGGCATAGCCAATATTACTCCCAACATTTCTAAAGTTTCAGAATATATCGTTTCTATAATCCCATTTCTTGGTTTTGTTTCCTCCCGGGACGGATATACAAAAAGAATATGAGCAAACCTTAGTGACAGGTTCTGACGAACATCATCAAACGCCTGAGTCACTAAAGACTTTAATTTGATTCACAAGCTTTTCCCGATATCAACTTCCAAGAAAAAAGACTATTTTGCGTTACTGCACGATTTATACTGAGGAAGATTTCACTGCACCTCAAATTGGTTCATGCGGCAGATAGGACTGACCATGCAGCATGACAGACCTCTAAGTATCCTTTGAATAACCTCTCCACAATTCCATAAGTGTCCTTAATTCCCCACAAGGGATGCTCATGGGACCAATTATTTCCGACAAACGCTTTTTGGTAAAACTTTCAAACCCAACTCCAAGTAACCCACTAAGCAAACTTTCAATAATAATAAAGAAAGGCCTATTTGCAGCTTAGGTTACCTATACCTTTTTCGTGGTCTCACGTGTAGCCAACCGCCAGCATCAACGGAATATTCTTTTTTCTTTCATTCACCAACTTGAATGAGTACCTTAAATGCAATCGTTCGTGAAACTACCCACAATACAAATAGAGAGATAATCATTTAAATTGAAAACGATAAACATAACAACTAATTTGTGAATACATAAGTATTTACAAGAAAAATTACGTACATCTACAGTGACAATGAATATAGAAGGAATAGCTTTACGCCTTTCGGTTTCGTATTTATAGAGACCGTTCCGGCTCCGGCTCATTTAGATCTGCAAGTAAGCAGTAAGGAAAATTCAACTAATTTCATTTCAACGTAAATTATGACATAGTATGATAAAATCACTTTTAACAGACTTACTAAGAGCGCCGGAATCTGATGGTAAACCTTTTTGAACTCATTCGTTCTTGAATGAGCTTAACGCTGGTATCCTGTTATTTGTGCTACATTGCAGTACTTTAACTTAATAGAATTTAACGATTTACTGTTTGTTACTGGTAATCAACGAAACTATTTTGCTACCTGTTGGAGATTACTCGTCATTTACACATCTACAGTTAACAAATGTTAGCATCTTTTCGGAAATTAATAATGACAAAGTCTCCAGAGTACCATAATTTCGTAGAATTCTGGTAACTGGAGCTTTTCTTCAAAGTATTTGTATTTCTCCGTGGTCTTGACCGAAATGGTACACATTGCCCCGGAGTTATCAAGGGGCTTCATATATGAGCTTCTAAGACAAGTTTCATTGTGCAAAAGGTTGTTTTGGCAGATTTGTCTTAGAAGCTCGTTTGGTGGACTCCGGTGAATTCTAAGGAAAACCTGTCAGGCACTCAGCTAACATGCTAATTGATGGATGCCATATGTCTCTGTAAGTTGGACGGGTAAAGATCAATGCTATCGGTGTGGCCTCGTAGCTTAGCTGGTAGATCATGCGCGTACAAAACGTAAGCGGCGTCCACGCGTGTGTTCTAATCCCAAGGAGGCTACTGAACTACATAATGACGTCAAACCTGCCAAAACAACCATTTGCATAAAAGCTATTTATCGGCAATGAACGGCTTACGGCTTTCGCTTACCGAATGTTCCCATGGCTGGATGAAATTTGTGTTTGGTTTTCCAGTGCAGTTTGCAACTGAGCGCTTCCGAATAGGTGTCAGCAGGAAACTAATCTAAAACATAAAGTACCAACTATTCTGTGAACGACAAACTTCGTAATGTTAAGGATACTGGTGGTAGTTTGGATACCTTTGCCAATTTAATGGTTTTGGCCGCATGTGTCTTCGGCCATGAGGTATGGTCGTCTTCAACCACCCTTAACTTCGGAACTGCGGATGCGCAAGAGTCTTCAACAAACCCGCTGACTATGAACGTTGGAAAAATAAAGACAGAAGCGCAAAATAATTTACTACTATAAGTGCAGTGGGTTTATCACTGGATAAAGTATGTTTATGTCCTTCAAGACCATCAAAATGCCTTCAGTCCGAATTTTCGTCAAAGATGTTTTGTTTCGAGAATCAAACAAATTGCTGCATACGAATATCTGTATTTGTGATGAAGCAGTGGGAGATGTGAAATAATTCTCCAGTTTTGAGAGTGTACGATACGAAATCACATTCCCGTTCACAATCATGACAACTGATTGTTCGTTATTGACAAAGGCATAACAATTCGGATGGCTTGTATGGGGCAATGCATGACCATTATTGAGTTTTTGCTTGCTGAGTCTACATTCTGAGACACCGGATGACAGGCTGTTGTCCAAGAACGGAACATGGGCGTACAGATGTCATTCTCCAGTACGCTCAAAAATTTGTTGCTATATTTGTTTAGCAACCACTTCTATGCTAGTAATGCACTGTCTGATCAACCGTGTGAAAAACTGAAATAGAAAAGCTGATAAGGATTCAGTGGGCCATGCATTTTGAAGTTTACAAAAACGTGCAACCAACTGTTGACATTATACACAACCTCAAAATATCAATTCAATCACAAGAACTGTATGATCGTCTTCCGAATAATCTTTTGTGTATACTTAAAGTACGCTATGGAACATAATCGACTGCACAATATGAAATGCATAAAGTTATTGTAGTCCTCCGGTGGTAGAATTCACTTCGGTTTCGGTTTTTACAACCAATCACGATGCACTTTCGTGCTCCTGTTTTGGTTGCTGTCTTTTGGTCGCCCATTTGGAAAAAAGAGCAGGATGTAGATTAGAATGTTGAAAGCAAATTGAATCGGAAGACAAAATTCATATAGACTGTTGTTGAGAATGCACTTCAGAACTAACAAATAAATGTGGAACAGAAATTATCTATATTCACTGACTTTCCGATACTCCGCATCTTCCAAGGTTCGAAGAACAAATAAAAATTCACAAAGTAAACAACTACGTATTCTGTGCATCTCAACGTTCGCCGAAGTCAGATGTTTTGTACCTAGTAAGGCAATCCTGCTTGGACTTGATGTGTGCTACAATTTAGCAGTATTTTAGTTATTCACAGGTAAACTGCATACATATATTCCATCGATAATACGCTTTTAATATCGATATTCCTCAAACAGTCAGGTGCCGATATGAGGTTCTAGTTCCTTTTGGGTTTAAAACTAGGAGATTTCATCAGGCTACTATCTATATCTGGAGGAATTCAATGTCAATTGATGCTAACTTCCAGTTGCCTGCATCTGGGACAGCAAGCATTGATCAAGTGATGTTTTATCTGTTTTAGGGATGCCTCCACAGGAACATCAGCAATAACGTTTCTATAGATAACGCGATACACTTTATTCGTATGTCCATTAATAAAATCAGTTGAAAATAATGTTTCCAGCTCCTTTATAACTTGTGGTTAATCACCTTCAGCGTCCTGTGGTACAAAAATCTCATAAAATAGCCCAACAATGAACAATATCAGCCATAAATTTTGGTGGGATCCTCGAAAGACTGACATACAGCTGCATTTCAGTAATGAAATCAATGATCACGAAATTAGCGAAATTGCGAAATTGCAAACCAACCTCCAAACCAAAATGTATGCACTTCCCATTACCAACTGTGCGCTCTTGTGTGATTCACGGTGTCCCTATCACTGCCCTTCAGAACACAGTCTAATTGGCATTGATAACTTGTGGAGTTTAGGGTTGGTCATAAAGTAGGGAAATGCGAGGTTCTCTCCACACCCCGGTGGGTTTTACCATCGATGAAATTTTATTTTAAAAGAAACTTAACTACACATTAAATTTTCTATTCCAGCTGTTTGCACAGAGCTAACCCAATGGGATTATCACACGTTTTTCCTAGAAAAGAAGTTTTAGAGAAAAGACATGTGATAGAAGCTGTGGGTTAATTGGCTCAAATCAATTCGAGATGAGTTGAGATAATAAGCTGAGTTTCCTTCTTATTTCCCCAAAGTTTTACCTACTTGAGTTGATCATTTTTGTTTCATATAATAACCACTGTTCTTCCCTGTATATTCTATGCTACTTTCAGTCGCCTACAACTTGACCATTGATTTTGAGTCGCGACTGCGTCCTTTAGCTTGAAACGTAGGCTACACGGGGATCCCATTGGAATTCCTTTGCTCCCAATATGGTGCTAAGGTAAAAGCTTCTACTTAGTCGCACCATGGTGCACCAATGTGATTCAAATAGATGTACATTTGATGAGGTCGACATCGTCAACAGCTTTGTTCGCTGATGTACAGCATTTAAAAATATTTAGGCGGATAGCAAAATTCCCATCACCTGTATCTTCCTTGATTATTCTTTTGCTTTTCATGCTGTTTCGCCATATGGCGAAAATCTCTCTCTGAATGTTACAGTCCCTCGTTTATTCTATCGCTTTATAGTCGTAGTTGAATTGCGATTCTATAAGAAGGATTCAAGTGACGGAAGCAAATGGCATTGTTCGAAAACCATCGATGAAGAATTTCGGAGTCCTTCAGAATATCGTGCTTTCTCCACGCTTGCTTTCAATATTCATCAGCGATTTCCCGTTTATCCTGCCAGTTAATTTCTCTAGGTGTAAGAATGATGTCAGTCTTTGAAAAGTTATTTCCAGCTAGTCTGAAATGGAATTATTGTTTTTTAGTTTAGCTCAGTTTCAATTGTGCTCTAACCAATCTAGTCTCCGGTTGAATGCTTCTCAATGTTTGAACTCATTTTGTAGTTTTTGTCGGTTTGAGTGCCCTTTGGAACCCTCAGTAATCATTTCCGAACCCCAAGAAATATCCAGTAGTTTTTTACAGGGAATGCTCTAAGGTGGTCATCCTATGTGCAAGCCTATGTTCTTAAGCTACATTGCTTATCATTTCGGATACAACAGTTGCGACAATTTAGAATGAAATATTCAACCATATGTGCTCTTGTTTATCACTACATTTTACTGTCATACTTCAATATTCCCTATGGTTGGAGCTGCTTGGTGATTATTAGCCGTTTTTCTCTTATTTACGTAAACACTGTTCACATCACTGTATTGATGTAGCTACATATGAGAATTTCTCCCATTAGATCCTAAACTACCTCAGTCACCTCAACATCTAAATGAGAAAAATAAGGTCCCATACAATCAAATTTTGAATCTATAACGGGGATCTTTCGTTTGTGCTTTATCGTTTTTTATGGATGTTTCATCACTTTTATCCCAATGCAATAGTGAACACAGGTTTTTACTGAAATCTCGATATCGATAAAAATACAAGAAAATACAATAAAAGATCATACTATAACCCTCTTCACTAACGCGGACGCCAGCTGATAATATAAATAGAGCTTTACATCATTGATCAGTTGTGGACACCGAATCAATGAACTTAATTGTCTCCATTATTCATTTCTAAAACAACATCAGTTTTTTCTGCTCAGGAAAAACACACCGACGTGATTTTAACCGTTTCATGCAAAATAAGACGAAAGTAGAAGGGAAATTCCAAACCTTTAATATTTATGAAGTCTAAAGCACTAATTTATCCTTAACAGGTTTCACTGAAGCTTGCTGTTATATCACGGAAGTAATATTTATTCAATTGACCAGATTATAGTGGAGAAGCTGGGTTGTGTAAAAAATAAACAAAAGTGCCATTGCAATAGAAACACACAACTACTACTTTGGCATAAATCTGAAATTTCGCACACAAATAATTTGTCGCTGCTGTGAAGTTACAAGTACTGTCTACGTATTCCATCAACTTGTTGTTTTCCTGCTTCACTCCAGTGGTGATTTTAAGTCTTTAGTTTTATTGCTTCTGACCGACAGCAAACTCGAAAGACATGCTTGTGAAGTTAGGGACGAGCGAAAATCACAAACATGGAGGCGACAGACACCGCCATTGTCTTGTAAGATGGTGCGAATTAGTATTTATTCCTCATTCTTTCTGTCATATTTTATGTTGAGAGTTTTTAGCTTCTTCACTCTAAGTTATTCTGTATAAAGCATACAACTTAGAAGCCGTATTGGTGGCAAAGTTATGCAATGCATGTAACCTAGTTGGATATAATTCAGATAATGTTTCCGCTACCTGAGATTTATTGACAGACGCTTTTAATGCACGTAAACTTTGAGAACATTAAGATTGTGGTACTTTTAAAAGTGTAATAACACTTTTGCAATGATATGACCTTAAGTAAGATATGATTAGTTGAAACTCTTCACCGTTGTTAACTAAAGCAACTATCCCTATGATCATTATTGCTCAGCATTGGGCTAGAAAAGGAAAACCTTCTGAAAATCATGCTCTATGAATCTTTTACCACTCGTCCGGGTTTTACCTCAATTCTAGAGAATATAAAATATCTTCAGATTCAGAAACTGATTTTTACAGTGAAACTAAATGATAGCAAATCAAATGATAAACACAACTAAGAATATTTAGCTTTTTCTAGATTTTTTAACCTTGTTCACATTAAAATATTTTATGCCAACGGATATTCCAAGGTTTCTTAATCTAGTTTCGAGTTCCAAAGACTATTAAACCCTATCTGTTCTGTAAAATAATTGAAATCCTGGATATTTTAGATACAATTTTACACACAAAGATATTTGGGTACATACACACGAAATAAATATTTTGTAAACGAGTAGATACTGAATTTCTACGCAAACATTTAGCTTTGAAGTCATTGCTGTACGTCTAACTAGGCCCACAGAGCACATTTCAAGTGGAACAAAGGGTGGCGAAGAAGCTCATTTTCAGTGACTCGTAGTCATGCCCATACATCACAATAAATATCACGATATTCATATATGAATCAGTATTCAACTATAAAAAAAATTATTTTGCTAGAGAAAAAATTAAAATCATAGGTTATTTGGGATTAATTTCGTCTCCAAACCGGATACGGTACTCTTAGTGATCACATAATTTTTGGGTCATCTGATCGTTGGGACTATACAGAAAATGCATGTGTGGGATGGTCCAGGGAAGTTTAAGCCTCTGTACAAATTGTTCTTGGACATAGATAGTGGAGTTGTACAGTCGAAGTTCCCCCGTTTCCTCTGTAGCGAGCACACGACATCGAACCTACCTTGATAGTCGACCACACATCCGAGGAGGCAAAACCCCTCGTTCACATTCACAGTAGGATTTGTTTCAACTAGATGTAAAACCCCTGTACTGGTGGGTGACCTAACCGTTCCTGTATTTAGCCATACGGATGGAGTTCACGGATTCGTTCGAGCAAACGTCTGACCGTGCGGCCTATATACGTTGTTCCACAGGAACACGCAGATGAGTTAACAAAATATAAGACTGCAGAATCTGGCATTTTGTCATTTAGTCGTAAACACACAATTGGCTGGTACTTGAAAAAAGTGAGCTTCGCCGCATAGGTCTTACTAACAGCATCGGATAGTCTCCTTTGTATTACCTCTGCTGATGTATCCCCCTTTCTGACCTCGGTCCTCACCTTGTCTCCTCACACTGAAGCACCTTACTAACCAGTCGTTCTAGATAGCCATTGTGTGTGAAGACAGTTTGTAAGAGCTGCAAATCTTCTATTGCGTCCTCCCTTCTAGCCTTCGTTGCTCTATCTGCTAGGTAAGGCACCAAATTCCTATTCATCATGACCCCAAAATAACCTGTGACTATAATTTCCCCTTCCGGAAACAATTGTTTTGTTTTTATAATTGAGTACTGATACATATGTGAACATCGTGATATCAAACAACCAATGTCTGTATTGAATAGAAGACTGACTTCATCTTTGCTCTGTTTGAATAGGTAAGCTAGCCTGTGATAAAGTAATTTTTTATTGTACTAATACGAAAACAAAATTGTAACAAATAATTAAAAAACAATCACTAGCTCGGTGTTTAGACTTTGTTATAGAGAAAAAAACCACTTGCAAATATTCATTCTGAAAGCTTCCATGGGATGATTTCCAGGAGGTTGAAAGTAAACATAAGTAAAAGTAAATGGAATTGGTGTACACTGAAAGCAATGAATTCACATAAAAAAGACCCCAGCCTGTAACTAAGTAACTGTTTTCTAACTTTGTCACAAAAATCAAAAAGAGCACAATTTGAGATCATCCGTAGCCTTGTCTATCTAATTCTCTGTAAGCGATAGATTGAAATGAATACTGAAAGTTTTACTAGTTTTGTTCTTTTAGATTAAGTGTTTGAAAATTTAGCGACGCATTTGTTTCATAATGAACTTTGATGAACGGTCGTAGTTATTCTAAAAGTAATTTATTTCTTTTCGAGCCTTTCAATCTTTGAAAAATGGGTATTAGCAATAATCTTTTGATAAACAGTTCATAAGATGGTCTTTTGTTTGCTTGTGATGCTGTATGCAATCTGTTACACTGTTCTCAAAGAATTTGTAACAAAGCTCTTTAATGCTTTTTTATGGAAATCAAATCATATGAACCTGCCGCTAGAACTAACAGAAATCGTTCTTGACTGCTTGTTGGCATTTTTGCAGTAATATCTTTCGCGCTTTTCTTAAAAAATGACTATTTAATATTTAAGTCATTGTACTCAGATTGATCTATGTCTTTGCCAATCAAGGGAATGCTTTTTCACCTATGTGCTAGTTTTTAGCAACAATCATGCAACGGGTGCATTAAAAAGTAAGTTAAACAAAACCTTCATTGGGGCAGTTAAGTCAATCTTGTCTTTAATTCAGAGTAGATGCATTTAGGGTAACAAAACGATTGGGGAAATACTGTATGACCGGAGTTTGGCAGGCGAAGACTCGTGTATATGGATGCCTGAAGTGCTAATGAGTGCGTGCCGATGGGGTAAAGTTTTACTGAAAATGTCTTGGTATTTGGGATATTAGAAAGGCACTTACCTAGTTATAAACTTGGTAAAATGCAAACCGCTGTATAAGGATAAATTTCCCAGGATTTTGATATCTGTTTGAAATTCTCCAGCAACAACCCTGCGAAGTCTGCTGTAGAGATACATAATACATGGGACCAAACGCACGCACAAGTTGGTTTACTACAGGAGAAAAATAAAGATGATGGGTTAAGATAATAATAATAATTGAAAATTTCCCTTAGGTTAAATGGCCAGCAATCATTTATTCTAAAGAACCACAATCTTGAATAAAATAGTATCGAAGAAATTCGGGAATCTGTTCGTTTGAAGTTTAATCGTGTTAAAAACATCGTAGCAGGCTTTGAGAATATTGTTCTATGAAATAGTCCTCTGTGGAGAAAGTGGAGTCTACGCATCAGACGGTTTCATAGGAAGTTGTTAAAATATTGACCAGTGAATAGTTTGCGGGTTTTTACTTCATAGGTGCAAAACTTATTCGTCAGAATACTGCAGTACGCTTGTAAAGTTCTCGACCTACCTTCTTAGTAAGGAGTAAAGGAGAAATTTTAGATAATTAAATGTAGATATAAATGGAAGAAAAAGCTAACGGAAGGGGTGAATGGGGCAGAGATTTTCGGAATAACAAGTGAAGTACTGCCTTTCATGAAGCATTCATTAAAAAAACAGCAAATGGATTACAGAATACCTGAGTA
Source organism: Echinostoma caproni (assembly GCA_900618425.1). Taxonomy (NCBI): domain Eukaryota; kingdom Metazoa; phylum Platyhelminthes; class Trematoda; order Plagiorchiida; family Echinostomatidae; genus Echinostoma; species Echinostoma caproni. The sequence goes on from UZAN01039667.1 coordinate 11,554, forward strand.
TGCGATAAAAGTTAGAACACATCTCTTAAAATTACTAAAGTATTCCTTTGGTAAAAGATATTACTTGTCTAGTGTAGGCAGAATTTAACGTGTCTGGAATACAGTAACGTTCATTTTTAATTGGGTGCTACATCTCGTGACTTGATTTGAGTCGGGTTCGAGAGTTGAATCGGATGAATTCCTCTTGGATTTCGTTATTTGTAACCGACAGGTACTGGTTTTTTGCATACAGCTAAAGACTGAAGTAGAACAACACTGTTTGCACGAAAAATAGGGCTTTTCGTCTTGTTCTTTCGGTACTACCACTGATGCTGACTTCGCCTAACAACAACATCTATTATTCTTTAAAATCAGTTTCATTACCGGTGAATAAATTAGTGCTGAATGTAATTGAATCGTTTTTCTCTATATAGAATCATCCTTAAAGAAAACAGAATGCAAGGAAACATACTATCGGCTAAAGCAGATCTTGAACAATTGAATTCTCGACTGGCTGCTTATGTACATCGTGTTCGTCAACTAAAGGACGAAAATGATATAAAAGATCTCAAAGCGGCCATCACAGTTTTGGAAGACGACCTAAGATCCCTCAAGGCATCTTACGAATGCCAGATCAATCACCTCTCTTCGTCTATTCGAATTTTAACGGAAGAAAAACATGAACTGCAAAAAGAACTTCTTGCTCACAAGGAAACAGATGCTCATTTTATGGACCGGTGAGTTTATAAACAAAAGATAAAACAAATCGCTTGACAAAAGCATTTCGCTAGAGTCATCAAAAAATGCCAAACTTCTCTTAGAAGTTAGCGGATTGAAATCAGATCTCTCGGACTATGAACGCGAGATTTCCACACTAAAACTACGCATTCGCCAGTTGCAGTTAGAAGCTGGGGATGGACAGTCGGCAAAGAAAAAGTTGATCGAAGAACTTCATGATTTAAAGCAAAAGCAAGTTTCTTTTTAGATGGTCTCCAAATCGGTTAGATTATTACTGTCGGAGGATTTGCAAGCAAACATGAGCAATCAACTTTCCTCCTTAACGGAACAATTAGCAGCAAATGAAAAAATGTCTAAAGAGGTAACCCACTTGTTACGTATATTCTTTGATCGATTTTACATTTATCTACTTATATTAATCAAATACATAAATGGAGGATATCTATTATGCGCTACTGGTTTTCAAAACTTGGTCATTTTAGTGGATCCCGGCTGAGTTATCTTCCTCTAATTCAAAAAACTAACGTTGATTTCTTATTCCTCATTTTTCACTGCATTCGAGCAATTCAAGGTCAAAAGGGAGAAAATCAGTGAAAGAGCTGAAATACAGCCACAATGTGGTAATAAAATTTATCAGAGGATGGGATAGACGAAGTATGAAGGATGTAGATTGTGATCGTACAGCTTGCTTGAGCACAACAGTTTATCACGTGAATTGCAGGAAGGGATTTAACTAGTGACTTGTATTGGATCTGGCTTAAAAGTCACAATCATTCGGTTTCTATCATCACCATCGCTGAGTATAATATGCAGGTTGTATTTGTGCGTATGTTCACGAGAATGTGAAATAACTGGGAATGAGAATTTGGGTAAAATTATCCTGACATCATAGACTTACTCCGGATTTTAAGCAATGGAAAATTCGCTGTGCGAAAGTTGTATCCTTTTATCTATTTTTCTTTGCTATGCAAAGCTGTCGTACAGTCAGACATCCCTTCTAAAGGCTGACAACCTCATCTTTTGATACCTTTCATATTTCAGCGATTAGGCCGAATGAGATCCCGACTGGACTGGTATATTGCTCAGTTTGCAGCAAATGATGCCAGAATGCAAGAAGTGGCTCACAAAGAGGCCACCGTACCGGAGATATTGTTACGTTTGCGCAAGACCGCACGGGATGAGATTCGTAAACATCAAGAAGAGACGAAGGCCTACTTTAAAAAAACTGTACGCCATCCGAGGACAGACCCGGATATTATTTACATAGCCTTAGTTTTGCCCGCACGAGCATCTAGTTTGACGCGACTGTGCATCTCCAAACATGGGTTTCATTTCACATTGTTCATATTTCTTGCGAATTCTTTCATTCAACAGGTGTCCATGTTACAATCGCAGTTGGTTGACGAGAGAAAAAGAAACCGGTTCTTGAAGATGGAAAGTTATCAATCAGGGCAGCAAAATTTATTATTACAAAAAGAGGTAGTTGAACTCAAGGCCAAGGTGAGTAAGGAGACTGAGAAGACACACCAATAGGCTGTAAATAAGTTTACCTTTTTAAAGCTCAGTGAAATTCATCACAATTAAAACTAGTGTTTAGCAAATATTAGTTTTTCATTGGCTCTTTCTATCTAATTGGTTCACACCTAAACCAGAAAATGATTTTCTCTATACTTAGTATAGAACAATTATTGGGGAGAGCACTTCCTCTATGCAAAACTGAATTTCAGACTGAACGTTTTACCTGTAGGTTTACGGGAGTTGTTTGGTTTGAGAAAGCCATAAGAATGTGTTATTCAAATGTAAATGTGAAAAATAATACAGGACAAACTACNCAAACTACGAACAGCAATGGCGAGAATTCTGCAAAATGTCTTGATGAGAGTGATATTAAAAAACTAAAAGCAGTAATTCTTCAGTGATTTAGGAACCTTTATTTCACGAAAGATAGTATTTTTGCCTATCATTGGTGTTCTGATATAGAAATCCTTCTCCACAATAACCTGTGTATGGGATATATTTTATCAATTATTTGTTGTAGAGTTCTTTTTAAATAGAGGATAATTTCCCTTGTATTGTCTCATCTGATCAGATTTATTTATCTCGGTGTTTTGTAAAGGTCTCTCAATTCGCTGAATCGTTTTGTTAACTAAACAATTGAGATACTCATGGTGTGGGAAAATCGATCTTAGAAACCGGAGCTGGTGTTCTAGCGTGCCCCACCCCAGGTCTTCTTTCCATACTATCGAAAACGAACAGAGGGGACGGGATTCGTGTTGCTAAATCGAACTCACTACATAGACAAGATGGATACGATATGAATTGATCAATCAAAATTCACCAAATCGACCGCAAAGGATGAGAACCCCTCAAATAGAAAAGACCGGCTCTGAGAGTTTGTGATGCTTAAAAAAGAGAGGAGTCATTGATACATTCGTTTTCATATATATTCAGACAACACAGACTGTTATTCCGAAGATGTACGGATTGTCAAACGTACGCACAGATGGAGTGCAATTATGACTGAATTGATTCATGTGCAACTCGAATTGTCCTGATTTGGTAACATGGGTTTTGTTTGTATTTGTATTTGAATAGACTTTTGCATGAACGGATGTCCGCATTTCAATGTTCAATGTTCAGTGTTCTTCAATTAGAGGCAGAGGGTAATTTCC
>UZAN01039667.1:20647-38910 GCA_900618425.1 Echinostoma caproni
AGACAAATCTAATAGATTCTATACAATCATCACCACCAAGGAGAAGGACAAGAATAAAATTACCCACATGTCTTATTTAGCATCTAAGTAAAAAAAGTATCAGTAATTTATTTCCCGAGTTTTCAACTCGCTAACCAAAATATCTCTTTAAAACAATAATAGCAGAGTGGACCGTTGACGACCAACTGAAGTGACAGTATCCTACCGTTTGTCGAATCTGAGCACTTCACACATCAAAAGAAAGTGAAGCGTTTATACTGGGACTCGTTCCTGACTGATAATTACATACTATGTTAACAAGGGAATTTTCAAAGCGGGCACTGACAACGAAAGTGTACGGATTTCTCGTAGTCAGTTGATTCAAGTCAGGAAACCGACGAACCTTGATTTAGCCGTTTCAATACTTCTGATTCCAGTGAACAATAAAACCACATAGCAGGTCACTCATGATGTGTTGCCCCTTAGAAAGTTTTTCTGTAAAGAGTATGATTAATTTATTTCAACATACATATAATACTCACATTTATATTCATTTATGTTTACTCATCTGACGGATCCATCTCAATTTGTGTCAAGAATTCTCGCAGCTTTTTATTAGACTAACACTTTGACTTTGCTTTTTGTTCACTTTCAGCTCTTTTGGCTCATGTGAAACGTTTTGTCCACCCACCGTCAGCATTCCGGGACAGTCAGCTGTATTATCGACTCGACGATCATTTGAACAGTACAGCGCCGAACAACCTCAAGGGCAACATCAGGAAGCGACCCGGGCTACGTCTGCTACAGATGGGAATGAGGCTTACCAAGGAGAAGAACAAGAAACAAGGGGTTCAAACCGGTTGAAGTTTCCCAAAGAAAAAGAAATCGATAATTCAAAAAAGTGAGATGAATAACCAGTTCATAACCGCAGGGGTTGAACCACATTAATCGAGACAACAATAAGGGATCTGCCTTGAAATGCAGTAGACAACTGTTTATATGGTGCTTCAGCACTATATTGAATAACTCATTCTGGAAGGATTCTGCATGGAAAGATTATCCTTATCAGACGATATCTCTTTCCTATTGTGACTTCACTTCAGAGCTTTTTTACTCTATCGGGAAGGCGAAAACTCAAACTTCTTCCACATTTAAAAGTAATAAAGTTTTATCAGTAGATGTTTAACTGTTCCAAGTAGACTTTCTATGATGTACTGAATTCCCTAATCTATGATTCAAACGTGAGTTCAGGTGGACGAAATCGTTGTTACTCGTCGCAGCCGTTGCGATCAGTATCCCACAATGCATCGCACACTCTGAAATAGGATTAACATACAACTGTGTAATCATTGTACACTTTACATTTTATGAGCTTAGGACGGAATCAGCTTTTATTCCCGTATTTCTTTTTCAACTCTCAAATGTCTGTGGTATTTTACTTTAGAAATGATGTTTAAATTCATTCAGCAGTGCACCAACAATATTCCGAGTTAATTTATCGAATTTCTCTTTCTGTTAGGTTTGGGCCAGGTGTTAATCAATATCCGAAGTGGCTTATGGTGTTAAAAGTACGAATCGTGTGAACCAAGCGCATCAGATTGACCTTATTTCTGTGACCAGTGACAGCGCTCATCGAAACAAAGTTATTCAACCTTACCACTCACTACTTCAATAAGAGAGAAGAATTCGAAAACGTTTGAAAAGAATCGTTGATGTGCATTCTAAGGGCAAATGAACTAGTTCAATGTGAATGAAATCAGAACTGAAAACCTGGGTCACACGGATTAAATGGAAGGTTTCTACGATGTTTTTAACATCTGTCTTATTACTTTGATAGTTTGTCTTATTTGAGAAGAGTGTAGTAGTCAAGGATGTAATCTTTGGATGAGTACGGTGGCTGGCTTTCAAATTAAGATTCTGAATGTATCGCCACTTGTTCAGCAATGGGCGAAATAAAATAAGCGCTTTTGGAAAGATATTGATGAATCGGAGTTTCTGTTACTTGAAAAAAGAACTTCCTATTGGTGTATAAATTATGGAAGGAAGAAACCAAGGAATTTAAAGAAAACAATGCTTAAGGCCAACAGTGAAGCTAAGAAAGTTCAAGTTAATATATTCTTTATTATATTCTTTACAGTTCAAGAAAATTTCGCACATAGCTTAAGTGATGCGTAAGTGAATAAATTGAAAACTTACTCATCAGTATCGAAAAGCAGGAAGGAGTTTATGCTCACTTGTTACTTAAACGAGACGGCGAAAGTATTCACCTGCTTTTATCGTCAGCTAATTGCCTAAGCAGTATCAGGCTTTTCCGTCGATAGATGGTGCATAATTTTCGTGAGGCGTTAACTAGACTAAGAATTTGGTTGTAATTTCATCAAAAGGAACCTTTCATTGTCCCTCATCCTGAAACCTATGGTAGAGGGACCACCTCCGAGAAGGAATTCAACTTATCGAGGTTGGAATAAGGTGTCACAGCTTCCTAGTGAATTTGACCTAGATATAATTTTGTACCATATCATCACGGAATAAATGATTGCTGCTTGGGTCAAATCTTTGAGTGTGCCCAAAACCCGGGGCCTCGTCAGAAATGCTTTGTTCAACACGACTTCACTTCCGTGGGAAAATATTCTGTATGTTGTACGCTTGAACCCGCCTACCGTTATTCCATTTGGTGTAACTAACTGCAACTCACTGTAATGTTCATTACAAAACCAAAAGTAACTTTAATTTATATCAGCAGAATAGATGAGAAACAGTAATTTTTTAATCCTTTTTGATGTTTGATGTAAGCTCCGTTTCTTTGGTATTACCATTGAACGATCGTTGCATTTTTGTAGATCTCGAATTGATTCTACGGTACATTAGTGTTCTTGTTGCTTAAGAACAATTGCCTTTCTGGATTGCTTATTAGAAAATATGGTGATGGAACAAATGTTATTGAAGCCAATATATACTTATAGCAACAAAGCTCTGAAAACGGTTCTGGTCATATAAAATTTATTTCATCATTGCTTCTTCGAAAACATCGATTTATTCGTTTAAATTGATTTTCTGTGTCTTTTCGCGAGAAACATTAAGTTCACCTAGGCGCTTCGTTACTTTTCTTCCCAAACAAAAATTCAGTACCGTTGGACAGATACAAATATGCGAAGTAGATCCAGATGGTCGATTTCTACGGATATGGAATTCCAGCCACAGAAGTGTAAGTTTTCCATTGTATAGCATCCATCTCCCCGAAGATGATGATGAAATTTATAGTTTGCAGGCCAAAAAGACTATGATTTTTAGGCTGTTGTGATTTTCAATGTGCTCACTGAAAGAAAACATTTAACCCAACTAATAAGTTTACTTTTCCAAGAAATTCAGCAATTGATGATATTTGGGTGTTGAACGGAAGACGGAGTGGACCCGAAGACCAGCTGTTCCGTGATGGAAACTGGTAGCCTAAGCCCCAGGTTAAACCCCGCTAGGTTAGGCGTGGTATTGAACCGGACGACAGCAAAGCTGCCCACCACAAAATGATGCAAGGTAATGAAAATTACCGGGAAAGTAAAATGGATTGATATAGAAATGTGTCAGTGCAAGCACCAAGAACTGCTTCATAATCATCGGATCAGTTATAGCCGTAAAGGCAAAGAATCAAGCAGATTTAGAGTACAACAATAAATATTCTTCCCCATGGATTACCACGGTTAACTGCGGATGTTATCCGGACATATTATTTTGAAATATCGTTGTTTTGTTTGTTTTAGAACAACAAAACATTTCAGGAAGGACTCAATAATTGGTAATTTTATTCCTTTTTAGCTTAGTTTGTTCGTTTGCAAGAAGTTACATGGGACGATTGTAAGATTAGGCAGTCTGAATGATATTATGGGCTTTGTCGGTTCATTACCTTTTACCTGAAGGAATTCGATCTAAGCAGACATCAATTGCAACAGAAAATCGATGGAGAGCTAATCAATCGCTATCAATTTCATATGGGATTTCGACTGGGTGCTCGCACCGTTGTGACCCTGTGGGCAAGTTGTAGCTACCGATCCAGTCAGTTCAAGTTCCCTCCGAAGGACATTCAATGCTCAGGTGTAACGCAGTGGATTTATGGACCGTCTTGTACGACAATGCTCTGTGATCCATCCGGGCAAGTGTGTAAAACTATTCGGTTTTATCTGGTAATGAACTCCTAGCTACCTTTAGCAATTGCAGAATAACTAGTGATTTTAAAGTGCCGTCTAATCATTAGGAAATGATTATTTTTGTCTTAGTGTATTTTCTTTCCTATTTAACACAAAATGGGCCACAAGCCTGAAATACTGTGATACTTTTCACTCCAATGCACTATATAAATGAGTCATTTATTCTTTATATTATTATATTATTATTTATTTATTATATTATTTATAATATATTCTTTATTCTTTTTAGGTTGCATAAAGTTTGATATCGTCCAACAAAATGATTCATGAAAGTAGGCATTAGAACATTGAAAAAAAGATAACGAAAGCGATTCGTCATTTATAAACGTCAAATCGGTTCTTATTATTATTTAAAGAATAGCCACTCCATTTCTATTGTGCTGTTTGCTTAATTATTTCATTGCATGACTTTTAGGTTAGAAGAGTAAATAATATTATCGGATTTTTTTGGTTTACTTAGGGTGTTGTCGCTGCACTTGCTATCCTAACGCCTTTGATGAGTTGGGTGCTTATAATACATGCGATAGTGATATAGAGCTTGGAATAAAAATAGCTCTGTAATTGAAATATGTATGTTGACAAGTATAGACTGGAGGATAAAATTGTGTGGTCATGATTGGGTTGAACTGATCAACTAGTCTCCATAAGTGAAGGATTCATTTCATTTTAATTTTACTTCCTTTTACGGAGTACACAGATACAATTTTCAGGAAGGGGGAAGCGGACAATAAAAGAGCTGCTATACAACACGTATAATAAAGAAAGGCAGGCGGTGGTGATGGAGTTCGAACACAAGTACTCTGAAGTGATTATTGGTGACGTTACCACTGGGCCACCACCACCCATTGATCAGTGCCTCAGACCTGCATGCAATATTTGTGCAGGCTAATGTTATATAATAAAGCATTATTTAGTCTGTCTATGTTGTCGGCCATGTATCTATCTACATGCTTGAACTACGATCTGAGACAGCAGTGTTACTTCTATACTGTGTCGGCTGAGGGCAGAGTATTGTTTGCAATTTCTTGGTACTATCGACAGCAGTTGCTTAATGACGATGACCTCTTTAGAGCAACAGAAAGCTCTTACCAGAGTAAAGCTCAAGTTCATGTGAGTGATTGGATGAATCGTGTACTGTGCTTTACGAATTTTGAAGGACGTTCAGTTAAGAACAGTAACAGTACCTCCACACTACTACTCTCACAGAAATAAATTTCGAAGTTTAAATAATCTTGCTTGACAAAGTTCGATGTTGAACATACCTATTTGCAAAGCCCTTCATTCTGGTTAACCTCTTAATTATTGACAATCGTCGCGTAATATCTTTACCTTGCATAACTCACAAAAGTTTAGTGACCATTGTCCATAACTCCAAACGAAATTTGAAGAGTTTGACAACCTTTTTCAATTCAAAAGGGTGGTGTCTCAGGGTGCAGTCGAGCTGTTAAATTAAATCAGCTTGCTCATACTTTTTATCTACCGCATTTTGTCAAATTTATACTGATTTAGATTGGACTCGAGTTTCTCAGTATTTATTTATCGTTGTACAAAAATACACACACACACTCCTTATCTGGTTCCCTGTTTGGAAGGTGCTTGCTTGGTTAACGTCGCCTTATCGAGCTCTCTCGTGCCGATTGAGAATGCCCACCGAGCAAAACATGCAAAAGAACAGTCCATTGGAGTCACCAGTTGCTTTTCACGGAGATATTACACAGCCTTCTGCTAACAGCATTATTAAGTAAGGTTTACTTTCACTAATTTAAGCATTATATTTGAACATGAAACTATTATGCACATAATGAGTATTGTGAACTTGCTGCTAAATGTGAGAATAGCTTTTTTGTTACGAATCATTACAGTTGTGGTCGATTTGAAATATTGAGTTGAACTAGTCACTAATCACACAATAAAATATAAATATAAGCAGGAAATAAGAATCCATGGGTGATAAAGTTAGATATAAGTCGAGGGCTGCTCAGTGCATGCAAGGGAGTTTCGTATGGAAGTTACAATAGGGTATTCGATGGACAATTCCTTCTTGTGTGAATTCACTAGTAGTGTGTATCTCACTTGTGCTCCTACAGGGACTCGGAACGAAAATTTCGCCTGAAAAATAAAAAAAACGTGTTCATTCCATGTGACCATATATTGAGGTTTATAACCGGTCGTGTTATTCGGGAGTCGGATATTCAACTCTCAAGTATAATTTTCGTGATTTGAGTTCCGGGAGAGATACGGACACTGCTGATGAATCCCAACAAGGAGGCAATGACCGTTTAGTGCTCCTTATCCGGTACACGGAAAAATTGCATCATATTTTGAAATGTATTATCATTTAGGAAATTTAGGAACTCCCAATTAGTAGGAGCCACACAAAGCCATACAAAATAAACCTTTATGTCTGTAAATTTACACGCAATTTGTCTTCACGTCTGCGAAAATGGTTATAGTTATACACAGGCTTATGGATGATTTAAAAATGTAAGCTCAATAAAGTCACAACAGATACACTAAACTTCCTACATTGTCAACCTAAGCTGTTTCGATGTCTTCGCCGAAATTTACCATAAAAGTTCAGAAGCGCTTTTGCATTGTTTTATTTAGCCTCTGGTTATTCTCAAACCGTCGATTAAGCAACTTTGGTTAAGTCTACCTTCAAAACTTGAATTAGAGCATTTAATGCAGAAGCACCCCCTTTATATGTCAACATATGTTTGCTTGCAGCAGTTAGATGAAAGTTGATTTAAGCCATTGTAGCCTTAGTCATCTACTTTAGTTTAAATCAACGTCTATTTTTATTTGCATGCTCAGTTCAGCGGATACTTGTATTCATTACCCGGAGCACGTTAATTCCTACTGTTTTTGTTTCTAATCACTACCCTGTTTGAAGTACCCAATTTTGGTGAAGACGAAGTATTTTAATGTTGTGTTAAATGACTGTAGCCCATTTGAACTGAAGTGCTTAACCTGCACGAACCTTGTTAATTCGGGCTCCCTTTCCGTTTTACTAAAAAGCAAAAAAGCTCTGTTTCAGCATCATAGTCATTCAAACCCGAGGTGCCCGCAGAAAATAAACAGTTAAAATGAATTTTATTAAACTTGAAGAATGACATATTACATTGACAGATTCGGGAAGTTATATAGAATCGAATCAAACTTTAAACGTTTTTTGTCTCATGTGGAAAAATTGTTAGGCTAGTATAAATTTGCATTTAACTCAAAGTTCCTTCCTATTAGTGTTGTGGGATGGTTGATAAAGGATGAGCATGGCCAATGCTAATCAATCAGTACAATTAATTTATCTAGCTGATCAGATGAATGAAATTTATAACTTCAAATAATCTAATTTCTACTTCAGCGCTTGTCCAATGGACTCACCTACTTCATATTCGGCATTCAATCGTGATGATCCTTCCAATTATACAACTCCGGATTTGCTGAAAGTCAATAAAAGTGGGAAAAGTGCTATCAAAAACAAATGTTCGGATAGGTATTCACCGAACTCTTACTTCAACGTTCCGAAAAACTTGTGCCATCTAAAGCCAAGACGTCCTAGTGCACCTCACTATTTCATTCATCCTGAATATCCGGCCACTTTGGGGTTACTACCAGACCAAAGGGAAAAGGTAAGCACTTTATATTGGAAAAGAATTGTAAATTAGCTGCAAATGCAATACGTGGTAGGATGCCATTTTTTTAAGTTGAGAAAAAACAAAGCTAATAAAACCAAACGGTCAGAAAGCTTCAAACACTGATTCTCGCAGTTCACCTTACAACCGTTGACGATATTGGCAACTAGCATGATTGTTTTTTATTCTATTGAATAAAATGTCAGGAAGCGCAATGTTAGGAATCGGAGTGCTGCTTGTGAAGTCAGATCGGGTGGTCTAACGCGTATTGACGAAATACAAATCCATTCACGAAAATGCTCCAATGTATTTAAGCAATTTCAAAGTGTACATCAGAATAATGAACCATTCACCTTGTTCGTATATTTCCGATAGTTTCAGTCAAGCATAGGTGAACACCATGATTCTTTTTTCCTGTGCAATTTCTGGTGGATTTGTCTCATCTTTTAGAAAGACAGCAATCGGTATCTCGGTGATTGAGTCACCTTAACGTCATCATTATGAACAACCACAGATTGCGCCCCAGGCTTTATCTGCTATCGCCTTGTTCGTTTCGTGTTGACTTCAAGACTGCAGCAGTCTCGCACGTTACGCTTACAAGTCTCGCTAAGGGTTTTTTTCGCTTTTTCTCAATTTATTGCCGTTCCTCTCATTCCACCATATTTCATCAGACAAGAATTTCCAAGTGGTGGGACTCGACCAAGTTACATTGGGATAGTACGATAGTGAGCTAAAATGCTTGACTAACAGCACACTTTTGTTGAACATAGTGCTTGTTCATCAGAGCACAGGAGGAGAAAGCTTAGGATCATGCAAAATGATAGGTAATGCAATTATCATTAGTTTATAGGTCAGGGCACATTTCTCGGTATCCAAATTCTCCAGTCTTTGCGAGTTTTGATTGTTGTTCAAAGTTTTGTACGGCGTGACTATTTATATCAATTGGAGGATGAATTTGGTAATTACATCGAAACATTCGGTTTCCTGAGTGTAAGTGTGCACACCCCTAAATTATTCCACCGAATTCGGACAACATAAAGCGTTGGACGAGGTACCACACGGAGGAATGAATGTAACATCAGACTTTCACAATATTTGTTAAATGTTTCGGCAATCCATTTTTGTCTGCGCAAGGTTTAATATTAACAGATAATACATTTACTTCCTAACATGGTCATTATGAATGATATTTACTCACTTATGTGGATCAATGCCATGCTGCAACAGTTTTTCATTATGATAACATTGTCAAGCACATTCGATTTTACGGTGGTTCCAATTAAGAAATTAATAAAAGTTTTGGACAAATAAGTCATGGATTCCAAGAAAACTATGATCACAGAAAATTAAACTCAAACTCAAACGTCTTATTTTCACTATGTCTATGAAAAGGTATCACGTTCGTGAATTGTCAACAACTCTTTTAGGAATGTCTGGTAAACTTCAGATTTACTTTCTTGCAATTAGAATGAAAATATTTCATGCGGTAAACCCAGATGACAAATGAATGTGATTATGCAATTTCCCCTGGTTCGTACTTCCATTCCTTCTAATGAGCAAGGCGAAGTTAACTGATTGAATGGACAAAGTGAAATCTTTGCTTAGATCTTCTGGCCTCTGTACACCGCGAGCTGTATCGACTATTCAATTTATAATTGTTATTTTCGAGTTTAGATGTGTACATCCACCAGTTTTAATAACAGTGCTGCTGTACAGTGCAGGAACTGCAATTGTTGGAACAAGAGAGAGGCAAACTAGCGGCGTTCGAACACCGATAACTACACCACATTGTTGGAGTCTGGTGGGCCAAACTAACAAGTCCGTGTCCATATTGAGCGCAGAGGTTTAGGTAACCACAATCCCGCACTGAAGCACGTGCTTGAATTCCATAGATTTATGATCTAGGGGAATGTGCAACACATGTCATTCGATGGACTTCCTCAACAGGCGGTGTGCCGCGAAAGTTGGTTGGAGAAAAGAGGTCAATGGTGGTCAACCCAAGACCTGGCTCGATGATAATAAACCCCTCAGCAGGGGAATTAGACGTATAGGTCGTCTTAGATTTCCTGGTTTTGCTCCTCTGAGTGAGTCAGGTAGATGGTTCTGGATCTTGGGTCATATAGCTATGTCGAAAATATTGGCTTTTGTTGATCTACCGATTTTTTCTTATAATTACTTCATATTCATCATTCCTTCTTATCGTATTTTCTCCTATTTTTCTCCTTTCCCCGAATAGTTCTTCAACTAAATAATCAGCGAAAGGATAGAAACTGCAGTACATAATTATTTATTGCGTAAACTTAAAAAGAATGTTCGTACTTATCGAAAGCGTTTGGGTTTTTAATAATGCTGATCAATATTGATCACTTGTAGATGAAAAAGTAGTGAATTTGGGGTTTCAGCCTTTTTGTCCAAAATAATAATAATTTTTCCTTGTTAGGCTATTGCGATTTTATCTTTCAAGTCATCTATGCATATGACTTGCACATATATCACTTGTTCGATCTTCTGTCATCCTAGTGCCAAATGCCAACAAATCTTTTCACCTTCTGCGTGGTTGTATGTAAATTAAAAAGACAACTAGATGCGTATAAGCGCTGGGAATTTTATAGCATGTGAATCAAAAATTATTTTTGTACAGCTTTTATGCAATCAATGGAATTTTAATAACTAGATCTCATCTATGCTTTTCAGGCATCCCAGGCGCTTCGTACACCCCCAGTTGGATTGCTTGACCGTCCTCAAGTCCTACCAAACTTTTGCTGATCAAACAGTATGCGCAGTTTTTTCTGAACGGTCTACCTAATGATCCTTTTTATCTAATAATATTCACACATTACCTGGTACCCGACAAAACATATCCAGTATCTATGATTTTTGTGCCAGTCGAAATGTGAATTGCTTTTATTGAAAGATTTCATCTTTTTCCTCACAGTGGATTTGTCTTGTTTTACGGTGAAATCAGTAAACTGGATTTTGGTCTGAAAAGGTAAGAAAAATGGCAAAGATGAATGAAATTCCTAGGATTGTTGCATTTATCTGTCTGTTTATCTGTCTGAATCAGTTCAATATTGTACCAATTCTGACCGTATTGCCTCAGTTGAGTTCACTTTGATGCCAGTGACCATCCAAACAAGCTGAATCAACTAGGGTTGCGATAAGGTGATGAGTGACTAAGAAATGCGTGCCGTTTGAAGAAACATACATTAATAAATGAATTTTATGAAGGTTCCTAAGGTTTCTAGTCTCCAGCCAAACTGAAATGTTTTGCTAATAAAACACGTAGTGGCGAACAGGAATATTTTTATACCAGCGCATTGCTACATCAGTAGTCAAACATAAAATTATGTTTGGAGAAAGAAATACATATCAGATAGTGTTCAGGGCTGATTTTATTGAGAAACCTGATCTGAGAGTCTTAGTGATAACATACGGAGACCCAGTTAGGTCGAAACAGCTGTACAGTGCTTCTTAGCTTTCATTTCACACACTATCTGCTTTGTATAGGACAATTGTCTGTTAGTTTATTGGATCATCAAGAATACTCAGGACACGGGGGCTTGGGGTGGGCCTCCACAAATTCATTTTGGGCAGAGAGGGCTGTGCCGATGAATTCCTACCCCCACGCACGTGTGGCACGGATAAGATAGCGAATCTGCCTTGATATTCGACTCCAAACTCTGCGCAAGGCGCGGAGTGCTTCGGTCACAATCATAGTATGATTTGTTTCAGCTGTGTGAAACCACTGCACCGTTGAGTGGACTAATCGTTCTGATATTCAGCTATCCAGGTTGGTGTATACTGTCAAACTCCTGGCCGTGCGACCTGTATATTTTTCCTCANAATAACAATTAAATCAACATGCACAACATTAAAAGGCAAAATGAAGCATTTTGTTCTTGAATTGTAAACACACCATTGTCTTGGATGTGAACAAAATATATAGCTTTGCTGTGCAGGTATTACTGATGGCATCGGGTAGTCTCCTTTGAGTTATCTGTACTTATATATGCAACTTAAATGCCGAGTCGAAGAATCCCGGCTTCCTTCTATCCTCGGTCTTCTGAAAGGCAGAGCACCAAATTCATTTTCACGTTGAGCAGTAAAAGCTGCAAAATTGGATGCACTGATTCATCCAAGCCGTCTTCCTACGTACTGATCGTCGCACAAAAGCCATCGGATTTGCGGCTTAGTCGGATATTCACATATTCCATTTTGATGTTGACGTTTGTTTCAAATTGAGTTGACGATCGCCTTCTGTGCTGATTTTTGACATTCATTTAAATAGGTATGAAATGGAAGAACCGAAATAATCCACCATAAAAATAACTCTTAAAAGCACACGTTCCTTCAGAGGGTCAAATGGTTGAGGTCTTTGCGTTGCAGTACATGAGTCATTTTGCACTCTTGCCAATACCTGTCGAAACACTTCTCCCGATATTCCCTAGTGTGTACCCATTTGTATATCAGGTTACGAAGGTAAATATTACTGTGAATAATAGAAAAGGAACTGTACTTGTATTCTAATGTAAACTAGGATCATTTCATCATGAATATAATAGCCTGTCAACCAGTATTTTCTCGTCATAGTAATTGTCAAGCGTCTAATTGTTTTCCATTTTTTGTTGGACGCAGCACACAGCTTAGTACGCGAAGCTAAATTCAATGTTTCTTTTGCTCTACTCATCAGTAGTCAAATACGATTTGCACAATGAATTGCGGGATATAAATATTCAAATCCCTTAAACATTCGCCGTCCATCGTTCTGTGGTTCGCGGTTTTCTCACATCTACCCATGGTTCCACATTTTATCTTGTCATGAGAAATGCTTCGATTGGCCTTTACTCTTCCTGTCGTTAAGCGATGTATTGTTTAATATCCAGTAAAAAGGGGAGGGGGCGTAAAAGTTAAACACTATTCAACTACGGTGTTATTTGTCGCACATGGGTTATTTTTGACTAAAATTTGTGGGTAAATGCTTACATAAGTAAAAAATAGATTATTATAAAATTTGTTTGTCCTGGGTTTTAACAAGATGTGCGCGTCGTTGAAAAGAAAAAGCAAGGTCTGACTTGCTATTAATGCACGCAGTGATAGTCTCATGTGCTTATCATGCATGTATGCTTTCAATTTCGCGTACGTACCGTATATGTATGTTTCCATTTTCAGAGTGTAGTAGTATTGTCGGAAAACTGAGAATACTTATTTTTTGTGGGAGAGCGGAGCCGCAACACGAGATCGCATGAACAAATGCAATACTTTGAAAGATACAGACATCTCTGAAGGGACATGAAAGTATTGAATCAAAGACAAATTATTGTAATGCTTGAATCAACCAGAACATCAAGCTTGTTTTTCAAAGCTAGTTTCATACATCAAAAATTAAGGGAACAAACGGCATAATTAAGATTATATTGAATAAAAAGCGGTTTCTTGTGGGCTGCATTTTGTCAACAGAATTCTGGAACTTAAGCTGGACGAAAGCCCATTGAAAACGTGTTCATCAGGTTCAACTTTTGTGAACCCGATAGGCTGATAAATGTATTCCTTTTTTGTCTTGTTAAATTGAAGCTATTTGCCAACTTTTCCCAAGATGGAAGCAATCTTGATTTTTGTCTGAAATTAGTGTCTCCAAATTATTCCCCTGTTGAACCCAAGTTTTATCATTTGACACTGAAAGCTCTTCATTTTGAACACAATTAAATTTATCGCACCTCAAAATGAAATTGGATACAGTGATTTTTATCACTGAGCATATAAAACTATGTTCTCCACTACTGGAGAAATAATTACTTATTTTGTTGGCTGCAGTAACCTAGCTATGTTATAAATTACCGTCTATAATTGCATGATGTCTGAGAAACACCAAAGTATTTTGATTTAGTCCGAAAATGTTGTCACGAGGGAAGTGAAATTGGCAGCAAAACTACCTTCTTACTTAGGTATTACTTTAAAATAAGTCGAACTAACTGAATCGGAATTCACATAAACAACGTACTAACCTTCGGAAATGTTTTCGTTTGACCATCAAAGTTTCCAATTTTCCAATTTTTTCTCATCGATCAATAAATCGGGAGTGATTCGGTAAAAAAGTTTGGAATTACCACAAAAGGACTCTACCTAGGTTTTGAAGTAAAACTAAGGACGCAATTTGAATAGACCGCTGGGGTTCGTTTGATTCTACGGAGAAACGTTTAGGGCTTACGGCTTACGCACCCATGGATATTTCAATATACTACCATTAGTCAGAGGGTGAGGGTGATCTAATGTGAAGAAATCCAGTCAGAGTGCGTGAGGTTACCACACAGCTGGTATGGTATGCACCATAATAATACGTGCATGTATTTAGACCCCTTCGGTTGTTTCACAGTTGGACCAAAAAGGTGCCCTCCTAAAACGATTCTTGACGGAAACACCGTTCTGGTGATTGCAATTATTTTGTCACCAGTATCTTTTGCATTTTTGGTTGGCTTTATTCACTGGTCAGTTGACGGTTTTTTCTTCTGAGACCATGAACAAAGTAGATTTCATTGAATGGAATGCAGATAGCAAAACTGGACAATCTCTTAAGGGAAGATAGCATATTGAAAAATACTTATCTTTGGAAAATACGTAATCAATAGTTCACCGATATCTTTAAACACATACTGAGGTTCGCATTTAACACAAAGATAATTGTGAGTGGCGGTATAGTGTATCTCCCTTCGTTGCTGTCGGACCAAATGAACTGACTGACTATCACTGAAGACGACAGCTGAACAAGCATGAATTGGCAATTCGGTTTAGCCATGGTATGAGCTGGTTGACCCAGTGCTAACACACACGCCTTCCATGAGACGGGTTCGGCATTCAGATTCCAGACGGGACGATAGATATGCACTGTTGATGAGTGAAACCCAGTGTATGGTTGTCTGGATGAACTGAGGATTATGCGTGAAGATGAAGTACGAAGGATAGACAGTTCTAATCAATATGCTTATGACTTTAACATGCATATGCAAGTCTTCCAACAATATGCCTTCTAAAGGTTTCATGTATCTCTCTTTTGGAAAGTTTCTTTGGGCTGTGTACTTGAATATTTTCTTTAGTCATTGCTTCCTGATGAAAAGTGAAGTTTTACAGGAGGAGTGGAGGTTCTGTGTGCTTCTCAATTGAGGTCATGAGTGTTGGCAGTTACAAAATGGCTCCACCGTTAAGTAATTCAATGATACAAGAAAAGTAACATCTGCACTGGTATGGAAAAACGTTAGCAGTGGTACATTTGCTTGAATACCTAAAGAAAGCAAGCCAACGCTTGGAAACTTTGTTTACTTATCGATTTCAGTATCTTTGAAAAGAAACGTGATTTAGCTGGTGAACCAAAGCTATAAACTTTAAATCATTGTGATTGTGGGCAGTATTGATTTTGCCTTTATTTAATCTTCCAGTGATGAACGGACAGTTGAACCTCAAAGTGTTAGAGTTGCAACATTTATTGTCTTTTATCGTAAATTACCACCAAATTAATTTGTATGATCAGATGTATTTCTAACCCCGATTCTCATATTTTCCAATACTTGTCCAATTAAGATACTTTTTTGCTCCCTTTATGGATGTATTCACTAAACATATACCAAATTTCTGCAGAGAATCACCATGGCTCAACACAGGCAGTAACAATCACAATAGTTGTTTTTGGAATAACAGGTGAGAACAAGGGAAACTGCTGAAGGATGTCCCAGCAAGAATCACGATTTGCCGGACAATAAAAGGAAAATGTATCACGTTTTCTAGGTAAAAATGCAGTTGGAATGAACTACTTGTCTACCAGTCAGAAAAGATGAAATATATCCGAAAATTTCGTTGTCTGTTTAGTTCTAGTGATGGAGAACACAAGACATCTTGTATTGCGAACGCAATCCGGCTCTCGCAGCGCAGTGGAGTGAACAGAGATGCGCGAAAGGATATCCTTCAGATCGTGTCCTCGCAGCTGGAGACTATACGAGGCTTGCGGGCAACGAACGACGGCGGGGAACGGTGATGGAGAGGGGGGGGGACACGGGATGGCTAGAAAACCCTGGTTTTTCGTAGGTTGGGGTTAAAGTTAAAACTGCAAGGAAAAGCAAGTAAAACGCCATGAACCAAAATGTTCTAGTGAGATACAAGCACTCACGATAGCATACTACTGGCGCAGTTACCAAGCGTTACAGCCTAACTAAAACGAGCTGATTTTAATTCTGCCGAACGGACTTACGAGGAAAACAGATGGATACTGACTGAAAAACAATGATTCAATCAGTATTCACTAAGTTGACAGAAAAACAGATCAGTCACGCGCTGTACAATGAGAATGAGTTACCATCTGCTGACTGATGGGGAATACCAAAAAGAGTCCATTGAAAGCACGGCTCTTTAAGATCTAAAGCTAGAGTGAATAATGAAAGGTGATCATGAATGTTGTGATGACCTTTGGTGTCAAGGTAAGTATAATCTTCCCCTGAGAATTCCGGCGGGTTGCATTTCAAATGGATAGGGATCTGTGGCCACAGTGAGAGCGTGTCGGTGGTCTCTCGAGGGTCCTGGATGCGCGTAGCGGTGTATTCTCTCCATCGGCGCCCTCGTAACCCCGATTCCGGACAAATGACTGCAGAGTGGGGTGAACCACATATATACCGCTCGTTTCCCCCTTTCTTAATCCATGTTTCACTTTTACTACCAATAGAGGTTTGCACTGTGTGCAACTATCTTTTAACTGGGATAATATGGCTACGCATCATGGGATCAGGTTTGGCGAGACAGAACAATTGGTTTCATGCAAAATGTCCAGACTTCAAACTAATGAATGCAGCATCGCCAAGTTATGGCTTTGTATATTCATTCTCATGGTATTCGTAATATTTGAAAGGGTCAGTATCTTTTTCAGCTGTCAAACCTTACGGTGTCCATTACAGATTGCCCAGTAACCAGTTAAAGCATTCCGGAGTCAATTTGAGATTTTTATCTACCAAGTTAAAATAGCATGGACGTTTTCGGGTAACAACTACGAGCCTATGAATCAAAAGGATTGTTTAAATGGCGTTATGCGAGTACTTTTTCACCGTCATTTGTATAGATATCTAAGAGCTGAGCTTTATTAGTATGGTGACCATAAATCTTAGAAACATGTTACACAAGAAGAAATCAAGCCACCTCCATCAAAAATAGGAACAGCCAGAAACCAATCTCTGCCCCCTGACACATGGGAAGATACCAGAGTTTTGGTACGTTTTGACTGAAGGACTTGTCATTAGCATTCTCAAAATATGGTATCGATTTTAACAACACGGTAAATTTAACCCAAGGATACTAGAACAAATTGAATTGAATGAGGTATAATGTGCCTGTGGTTTGGTCAATATCGATGTGTTGTCCGAGAACATTTCGCTGATCCGTTGCAAAAAGTCAGGATAATGTTAAACATTTTACCATCAGGTTAATAAATAATCATGATGCGGAGCGAATAATAAATGTGAACTGAAAAAGTGGAAGGTATTGTATGTCATTATTTCGCTGTCGTCGGATGTTTAATAGTCCGCGTCTATCGATTAAAGTCGGAGGAGGAAGCACTATTTTGCAGATAAATTGAAGACATCAACAGGCTTTATGGAATACGAGCAGTGATAAACACTTACACATTAGCATATACAAGTATATACATTCATGCGTGTATATATTCATAAACACAAATACTCTGTTATCTAAGCATATACTGGTCTATAAATCGACACTAGCCATTAGGCTACTCACATATAGGTGTATGCAAGTTAAAATGCCTAGTTCGGTTGTATGAACCTTATACACATATTCCCTTAAAGGCTCCTACAGATGGAAAGAAGTTTCATGTGAAGGAGCAACGATGCGTTATCCGAAGAGACAGTCATGGAACATGGTCAACTAAGTAGAGATCGACGGAAAATCCGGCACTGGATACGGCTTTGAGCTGTTGGATGTAGACTATCGATCCAATTGTTTTGATTCTTCGATCTGGACAGAGGAGAAAAAGCAAAGTTTGCTAGCCTTATAGTTAATGTTCTCATTCCCTGATATCATGTGAAACGGCGAGGCATTACTCAGATTTTGATGACTGTATGAGCTCTTTCTCAGTGATCAATGTGCACTTCATGGTGTGTGCTTCCTTGAATGTAGCAATAAGTCTGATCCCGCGGTGGTAAAATCATAGCACTTGCTTAAGAAGGCACCCGTGGACTGGACGAGATGTTTATTTTACATGTTAGAAATTCGTTGAAGACATTTCCACTATCTTTCCATGCTCACAAGGAATGATGTTTGACACAAGTTTGATGATGGCATCCTTGTTTGTCTTCTAGCGTTTTACTGAACGTTTGCTTAAGTTGGTACCAAATATTTCTCAAGAACAATTGTAATGTAGCGATCATATTGCTTATGTCCGAAATTAATTAGAATGCTCCACCGT
>UZAN01039667.1:44524-62207 GCA_900618425.1 Echinostoma caproni
TTGGGACAAGAACTGATGCGTGAGCCACAGAGATTCTGGCAAGGTAGTCCACATCTCACGACAGGTTTTATTGCTCAAAACAGTCCCGATGTACATTCCGTTCAGGCTTCTTATTTCTGCTCTAATCAGAACAGAGAGCCCTTTGACATTGTTACGCCTGCCAGCCATATATGCCGTCTCTTTAGCACGAGGAAGCCGCTTACGAAGGGGTGAGGAAAATCTATCAGTTCGAATATAAATAGTTTCAACAGGGCAGCACTGGTCATAGCAGAAATTGAGATAATCGGTAAGATGTTCGCAAGAAGAAGACAACTGATTATGAAAGAACACAGAAAATTCAGTAGAAGAAACTAAGTCCAGCAGTCGGGACACGTTCTCAGGAGAACAATTTCGTTTCCGTAGCGTACGAGAGGCGGGTCGTGTATGAAGGCAGTGGTTAGTTTTAGAGTATATTTTGGGGTAAAGAATAATGGTATAGTGGTCAGAAGTGCTAATTGGAGCTCGTTTAAAAACTTGAAATATATTGGGACTACTTACATAAATGCCATCAAGAAAGGCATTGGTACGGGTTGGAAAATTGACAAGGTTCTCTAAACCAAGATTGGTTAGAAAGGAGGTATCCAAGCGATTGAAGTCACCAGCGGTAATACACAAGGGCTGATCGATACAACTGGCGAATTGTGTTACTACAGTATCAGAAAATCGTCCTAAGTCGGGGGCGCGTGTATCAGGGGCAATATAAATTTTCACTATGTAAATGACGCGAATTCTGCTGACAAAGCGGGGCTTCCAGCAAACAAAAGTACAATTAATTTTACCGGTTGAGTAGGAAAAATCAAACGAGTGTTCTTACACCAACTTCGATTTACAAAAGTGACCACTCAGCCACCTCTGTTGCGAGATTTCACAATTGAATCACTCCTGAAAATATCAAACCCGTCCAATCCGGCGACATAATCATCAATATCCGGGTTTAACCAGCTTTTGCGTTGTTTCTGTTGCACCAGATTCTGGACGTCATCGATTTTTCCCACAAGTGAGCGAATATTACCCGAAAAAACGGACGGAGCCGTCATCCTGGTAATAGAACTTCACCTGAGCGCAACCTGCCATCCAGTGCGATGTTTTTTATGTTGACCTTGACGTTTATTTTTCAACGATTTGTAGCCATTCCTCCGCGAATGAGAAAACGCTAAAATTCCGACGTCATTCACGAAAACACGGAAGGATTTCATAAGGTAGGAATTGTAGGTCAACATTTTAACTTGAAAAATTAATGAATTGATGTAAACGTGTACGGGCACTAGTATTCACTGCAAAAATCATAAATAGTTGTCCAGTTTCGAAAAGCAAGGCCGAAATTCATAGGCCCCACAAAACTTCCGGTTCGATTATTTTACGGGTCGGGGCAGTAAGGTTTTATTATCACTCGTTTTGATAGTATCCATTTTGTCTAATTTAGTGTTACAAATCTGCCATTGTAGACAAGTAGCGTTCCAAATATATGAAACATTGTGGAATAATGAGAAACAAACAGCGATTTTCGGGAAAAATCACGAAAAGTATGTTCACAGATCTTAACCGAGGGGATAAAACTGATTCTCTTGATGGGGGCAGTATTTACATTCGTTTACCGAGTCTTACAACACACTTCTCAAATTATTAGAACAGGAGCACTGGAGTTTGACGAATCAAACATAACTCAACATTTTGAACCTAGGTTCTGTTCCAAACGGAAATAGGTCCAAGAAATCCAACTTCCCCAGCTGAAACTAGACTACTTCCCATAAGATCATCAACATCGTAAGCTAAATGGCGGTTGTTATGTAACTGGAATAAGCGCTCCATTTGAGAGGAAACTTGGATTTAATTCTTTCTTGAAAGTTGCCCGGGTTTTAAATCATAAGCTGATCGCTTTGGTCACCATTTATCAATCTCGACCTATACACGTGGTTTCTCTCTCAACGAGGACTATTCTTTCTAATTTAACCGTTCTAATCAGAATCCACATAACAATAAGGGGAATACTTCTCTGATTCTAACCAAAGATAACTGGTGCTTTTGATATACCTCGTCCTGTGGTCATGATAATAAGCAATTGAAGGGATAGCCTGAAATAGAAGATAGCCAGATAAATCAGTTAGTTTCATTCTGACACAGGATAAAAAAACTGTTGGAAAACTGCATCAATCTGGAGGTGTTGAATGCTGCATTGATCAAAGATACCACAACCATTGGCATTTTTTCAGTCATACTTATGTGTCCTGACCACAATCAGATCATCTTAGGTCAGACAATAATTATCTCATCTGACTTGTTTTGTCACAGATTGGCACAAAGTGGTGGAAGTTTATATCATTTGCTCATTACACATTGATTTTCTGCGTACCTCCCTCCTAACCCTTCAAGATGGAATATTCCAACATGTATGAATCGGCCACCAATCTTTATTTCGGCTGAGAAATTGATTGTCTGACGTACGCTGTTAAAATTCCTCACTGTTGTTAATAAAAGTAATTAGAACTCTCAGGTTATTACGCGTAGTGATATGATGTACGTTGTACACGTCTTTGACTATTCAGCCTTTATTTTCAGGCACAATCCCTAACTTATTCTGTCCAACATACACACGGGAGAATAAGGCCTGATAACCGCTCTCGTTAGAGATATTTAGTAATGCATACCCATCGGCTTCTCCTGGATTTGAACTCCGGATCTTTTTTAAGGTAAACGCTTGTATGATCAATGCAAATTGCGTTGTTTTGACCGGTATTACCGAGTTAGGCTTTTACCGGATGTCTTTTTGTTGTCGGGATTGCTTTCGATCGAGACTAACTACACCATCCGTTCACTTTGAATCCCATTACGTCTTGCTAACTGGTTTTTGGACATCGCCTTATGATGTTCATTCCATCCACCGATTTGGAAAGTATGCTGCTCACACCCAAATGACAAAAATGTTTCTTATTATAGTTTAAAATAAATAAAATGATAATTGTTTAACCAGTAAATGGATTGAGTTCATTCCTATCCATTAGTCATGTATAGTGAATGAATTGTGATTCCCCCGGCTCAGGATCAGACCCACGAGATGTGCTTATCTAGATTTCTTGCTTTGAATAACTGAATACTCTGGTGGTTAGTATCACTTCCATTATTTTGGAACATGTAATTTAGTTTCCATTAAAAAAAATGATATTTGATGAATATGTATCCAATCTACGGGCAGGCCAATATTTAGTGCCTTCCAAAACATTCTCATCTGTAGGATTATGGTTTCTCATTTTCCGTATACTGCCGAGCTTTCCGTGTGTAAACAAGACATACATTTCAATGTAAATACTCAATTTAGGGCTTGAGTTTTGTGCTGAATATCGTGCCAAAATATTTAAAGACGCATGAAATTGCTTATTTTCATTCGGTTTTGATAGATAGGATGCCCAACGATAATAGCATATAAAATGAAATTATATCTGATTTGTTATTAACAGTAACCGGGTTCATCAGCTTCATTTTGAACTATTGAACCAACAAAATTTTAACCATCAGTAGATAGCTGATTCAAAGTTGTTGGAGCAGTGTTTCATTGAGGTATTCGGTAGCACATCTTCAATGACTGAACAGTAGTTATGTGGTTTGGTAGATGTGCGCAAAACTGGAACGTCTAATAAAATTATCCGTATGAGCATTATTTCTTGAGCTTATTCCTCGGGCTATGTCAAATGATCAGTGCCCTGCTGGTTAGCTGGTGTTAATTATTATCTTGAAACATTGGGTCCCCTTTATCCAATTCGTTAGAACTGATAGAAAACAAATACTGCGAGATGTTAACATTTGTTTTAATCTCTTCAGTCACTACAACGTAAAACAATCTGGCAGTTAAACAAGCAAGTTTTGGTAACTAGAGTGGTAAAACGGACAATAGTCAGGGAAGCGGGGCAGAGGGTGGGGTGGGAAATCAGGTCCATGGCAATTTGACTGATTGGGTAAGAAACTTTTGTGCACATAATATTGGGTTACGTAACTTGATTAGCATCGCCTCGCTAAACACTAAAATCCTGGGGTTCAAGTTGCGTAATAATGGCTTGAATGACATTTGTGGGTCAAAGATGTGTCCAGTTGCCATGAGATATTTTTTTGCGATTGATGACCCTGGATTTCTCTTTTCGGTTTGACCTCTAAAACTTTGGTGCGTCATCGATTGTACCAACCATTTGGGAATGTGTTCAGACATCCGTTGTGCCAGGGGCCGATTCGTTCTGCCGATGTAAGTGTCACCGCAACTGCAGGTGAACTGGTAGACGATATGTGAAGCAGAATGTTTCGGCTGGTTCTGTTTTCGATTGTCTAAACGAAGTCCTTGGGTATACGGTATCAGTCAAAGTTGTGCGGCAGGAACCGTTCGACACAGTGCCGCCTTGAGCTTTTGACGCACGTCGTTCATTATATGATCACCTTTAAAGGCGAGTCTGAGGCAGACGCTCTTCTTCGGTACTTCGTAAGCGAGATCAACCGATGTCTTTCGTTTGCTATGCACATCAATAAATTTCTCTGGATAGCCATTATACAGTAGCGTCCTTCACAGAAAAGCCTCTTCTTCTTGGACAGTGTCAGGAGAGCATATATTCCTGGCGCGATGGAATAGAGTCTTTACCAGACCTCTGTTCGAGTGCGTTCCGATCTCGCTGCAGCCATGGGTTCCAGGCTTGAATTGAGTACTCGGTGTATGGACGGATATATGTGGCTAACAGACGTGGAAACAAAGCCGGCTCAAACGATCCAAAAACATGTTTGAGCAGTCCGACCTGTTTAACCGCCATGAATGATGCTCTGGAACAATTTGTGGAGGAATTCAAGTATGCGCGAATGACTACTCCCAGATGCTTCTCGGATAGTGCTTGAAGCAGAGTTTTGTGTCCGAGAGTGTAAAAAAAACGACCATTGTAACGTAGTGATAAGACTTTACATTTGGTAACGTTGAATTCTATATCATTGGAGACAGACCATCTGTGGGCTTCGTCAAGGACGTTCTGGAGATAAAATGAATCTTCTGGTTTTGTTATTGTCCTCATTATTTTGGCATCGTCTGCATAGTTTGTGGTCCGAAGACGTCTGGAAGATCATTTATAAAGGCAAGGAAAAGACGTGGGCCTAGTACAGATCCCTGTGGAAGCCCACAGTTGACATCTATTGGATTACAAAGTGAATCGGAAACACGAACTGACAATTCAAAGATTGAAAGATTTATTATGGGAATAACTTACAAGCTCATGCTTTTCTGGTCCCATAGGTTCGTGCGGTGGATTAGGAAACAGTGATACATACAAATCTTTTTGTAAAATGCCCTTTTTGCAAAGTTATTTGGTTGATTTTAACATTTGATCATTACTCACGTGTTTAAACCTCATTTGACAGTAGAGCAATCGATTCGCATTGTTACTTTTGGCTTGATTAACTGGAATAAACAGGACCACAACTATTGCGGCTGAAAGTCGTTCCAACTTCTGAGTTCGCATTACACTAAACATTGCTCAACGGTTCGATTGACTCTTTAGAGAACTACCCTAGAATAGTCGACTGTGCTCGGGATATGTCCGAATCAGAACAAGCCGTTTTGGATTTTACAGATAAAATATAAATTTATTCTCAATTTTTATAATCCCGGAATTCGCGAGAGAGTACGCTAAGTGGAACTGGGTTCCCAATAACACAGTTACGGTAGAGGATACGTGGATAATTCAATGACGAGGTAAAAGGATTCACGGGCGATACGAATGAATCGGAATTAAGCAAAACTGCAACATATTATTAGACGATCAATAGGAACAGGCGGATGAATGTATACACAACCGGTTGTACGGAAAGGAAATCTTTTTTCACCTATTAAGTTGCTTGGGCTTTCACGTCATTTGTCCGGTCGAACATTTCTCAGAGTTGGTGCAGACAACTCCGAGAACATTATATGCCATACAATATTCAACTTTGCATTATCCATGGAGCTAGAAATATGTAATTTTTCAGTTATGCACGGAAGAAAATTTGAGATGTGCTCTTATGGCAATTACTATAAACCACCATGAGATGAATTTTACACGTCACTACAAAAGTGGCTAATTAAATGCCTACCATTCGTATTATGCGTTTATATTCATCAAATGTCATCAAATCAGATTAACCTTGCTAGATGTTTAGGCAAACTGACACCATTCTTATACAAATTGGTCAATCAAATCCAAGGTTTCTTGTCCCTTCTTGTTTTGATTATTTAATACTATTGTTGTTACTGATATTTTTATTGTTCTGATTTATTTTGCTGCTGGTATTGCTTTTTTACAACAAAAACATTGAAACGAGGGGAAATGCATCGTCGGACACACGCATTCAAGAAATGCGCGTTAGTAATTGGGATGATCAACCGCAAACAGAAAAAACAATAGTAAGATATATATAGTTGTGTGTATGTGTGTGTTTGTTTGCATGGGGCTGTATATTTGCATCTGTTTTTGTATGTGTCATCTATCAGACGTGAATGCTCAAACGATAAATGACAAAAAACGGTCAAATTATTTCTCTTTTCTTTGAATATTTCTTGTCAGTTCATTTAATGTTCAATTTTCATTTCTCAGTTGTTAGTCTTCTTTGCAAACACGCCGGCACCAGTCGACCGCAAACATTCAATGAAAAAAACAAAACAAGAAAACCCAATTTCGGATCAAATACCAGCGGCCAATCAGATGCATGACTGGATCAGCTGAGTTACGGTCTCTTCGAATCACAGATAATCGAAGTGGTGCTGTTTTTATTTNTTATTTCTCTCTTTCTCTCCTACTCTCGTTTATCGCCACGTGCAGATTTTCACCTTCTTGCTCTCCGTTCCTCTGTCTTGTGATTTCTCCTTGTTTGGTTGTGTGCATGCGTAAATGTGTGCTCGCACATGAGCCTAGACGGTTTGGGTTATGATTACTTTGGGGTCATCTGTTGGGTCCAGTAATCTTCATGTTTTCAGCTCCAGTTTGGATTGATAGCGTGATTGACCGCTTCAAAAAGGTGTCCGATGATGATTGTCCTGCGTCTTGAATGACGGGCGGTCTGCATCTGCATTCCCCATTCAGGCATTGACACTTCGGCATGAAGTTGATTTCATTGGATTGCCGCTAGACATTTGCTCTTTCGGTATTGGGTAGAATGGGGGTATGGGATACTTTGCCCAAGCCCTTGAAATCTGTCATTTTATGAACGTAAGGTGATACTCAATGAATATAACAAACGTGACCCAATAGGTAGATTTGTGTATCAATGAATATGTTCGTCGGTCAGTGTGTTGGGGTGACCAGATGAAAAGATCCTAAAATGCGGTTGACAACAAGTCTGCGAGAGCATGTAAAATTGTGGAAATGCAAACGAAATAAAGCAGAGTATGAGACAAATACTGTTCAGGAAACAGTAATTCTGATCTTGTGATGCCAAATGTCTATAGCAGAATTCTCTTTACACACGTTTGTCCAGATCGGTTTGCGTGTGAGTGGTTGAGTTAATAAGTGTGATGGTAGTTATTTGTGTGTGTTAGTATTTTTTTTTACTGGTTTCTCTGTTTCTATGAAATCAAGCCAATAAAAGTGTGACAGAATGTGAATGACATTTTCCCGGTTAAACTTCTGGTTCAAACGTGATATTGGAGCAAAGTTTACATGCAAATAAATGTGTGGAGGTGTGTAGATGAATGGCCTTGTTGATGTGTATGTAGATCTATCGAAATATGTACATGTATTGTTCCATGACAGATCAGACATAATAGAGTCGGGGTTAGTTTGAATGAACTTGAAGGCATTCTTACTAGTTCACGTACAGACAGGAAACTCGGAGAAAACGAATCAGTCGGGCAGAAGGAGAGAGAGAGCGGGCACTCGAGAGAAAGAGAGATCGGTTTGTGTGTGAGAGAGAAATAGCTGATACAGTAAACGGACGATCTCGGCTGCGATGAATTTTGGCAAACGTGTTGGCACCGGTGTCCGGATAAATAATAAATATATGTATAAATATATTTATATATATGCATAAGCAAATTACTGAATAGGCCGGCCCAGCAACGATGAGTGTGACACATGTGTTACCCTTCTGGGCAGATGGGAGAAACAGAAGGTAGTAAAGAAAGAAATGGAGCGCAGATTAAAGATCTCAGTGTTGTCTGGAGTATCTTGTTCGTTTTCTGGATTGTACGATCACGTCCATGATGCTCCTGAGGGAATTACGACTTTCGCTCACTGAACGTCGTTCTGGGTGAATGCAAAATCTCGGCAAGATGCACAGCATTGATAACGATACAGAGTGAACTTGCATAGCTCCACGCGTTTTGGACAGTGTTTAGAGAAGTCGACGCATTCTGGAAAAAAGGTTCAAAATCGAAAGACGAATAATGATGGCTTTGAAAGTGAACAATGAAAGTACTCCTTTCGCGAAAAGTTCAGTAATAAAGCGGCTTATATTATTTCTTCTTAGAGCCAATTCTTCTTCGTTTACTACAATGCAATAATGCCTATGTGATTTCACAGTTTATTTCTTTAGATCATAGTGTTTAGTATGAAAATTGGTAATCTCAATATCCAGGAAATTGATATTCTCGTTTCTCAAACGTTTTACTCTGCAGCTGAAGAGGTCATACGAGATAACCATCCANTCCAAATATCAATTTGTGCAATCAAACATGATCAATGACTGTTCTAAATGGGCCGAAAAACGGGAAGCTCTGACGATTTGTTTCAACTTTTTTCGTGTTTATCATCTGGCTATTGATATGCCTTGCAGGTAGTATAAACGGATGAGTCCAAAACTTTGAGTACCACGGCTTTTCTTCGAAATCGCACAAGAATGTGACAAATAGCTTTTTGATCACTTTTGCCAAAGGATTTGTATTTCAGCCTTCAATTCAGGTAAATATTCCTTTAATCTTTATTTCAGGGAGAGTCCTTCTAGAGAAACTGCACACACTATAGTGATGCTGGTTGATCCAAGTACGTACCAGTATACAGTGGTCCATTAACCAAAGAAGAATATGCGTTCACTTCACAGTGATTTGTGAGTAGGGACGTAGGGTTGATGTTACTGATTCGATATGATTAAGTTTCAAAATTCATTTTCACACATTCCTCAGTTTATCCGGTTGACAGTACATTCCGGATGTACTAGACTCGATTTGTGCTCGCTTTAGAGCCCTACAGATGGTTTACTGTTTTCTTTCTTCGCTGTTCGGCCAAGATGAAATGACCGAGGATCTCTTTAGGACAACGGTGGAACAAATACAAACTTTTAATTCTGGTGAACTAAGATGTAAGTTGTCTGCCACAGTAGTGACACACAAGCCCTCCATGTGAGCTCGAAGCTCGGGCAGGACGGTGGTTATGCATTACCAGTGAAGTGCAATGAGAAGGAAACTAAAATCTGGGGTTTTCCAAATGAACGGTTGATTGAATGAAATGGAACTGAGATTAAAGGTGGCGTCTGAAAAATGGCCATTTTAAATAATGGAAAATGATTGCCCCAGGTGATAATGAAATGTCCAAAGCACGTCCATTATGGAAAACTAACGGGTCAAAACCGAAAGTGAGATACAGTTAGTAAAGAGATCGGGGATTAGTGGTTATGTTGGTTAGCAGTTCCCTCCTTCGGCCAGCGTTTGTGGCCTCTGACAAACTAGTCAAAGTTCAACTGATTTTACTTTAAAGGTTTATTTCTGACATTCCTCGTTGTGTGTTATATGGCAGCTCTTTGATTGGCAGTTTCTTCGTTCCTGAAAACTCTATCATTATGTATTGAATGAAAAGAAGTAAATGTGGAAGAATGTGAGAAATGATTGAGTTAATGTGGTCCAATAATGGAACCCGATTGTTCGAAACTTCTTTCATAAAAAAATCATTCATTTTAACATTACCTTTTTCACTTCAAACACTAAAGTGAGTATATTCCAATTTCCGAAAGTCACTGAACATTTTGTTCACGGGATTTAATGTTGTTGAAAAACGTTCTGTTGGCGGGTCAGTCACAAGTACGAAACTGTGAATACTGAATAATGTCTACTTTTGATGTTTTGAGGAACATTTGAGCAAACGTTATTTGAGACAATTTAAAGACTAAGTCTATCAACGTGAATAAGTAGGATAAGCTGATGGGGAACGGGACCGTAAAATTCAGCCTAGATTGGAGCATGGGATAGATAGATTCCATCAACAGGGATTTTGTCTGATCTTGAACAGTTTTGGGTTCGACGGATGGCTTCCGATTCGGAGCAGAGAGGTCGCATTACCTCAGAGTGTTTTGCTTTTGGTTGACCAATTTAAGTGTGCGACCATTCCATTTATGTGATATTTGCCAAAGATAAACCCAATAAGCAGCACATTCGAAAATTGTGAATAAGTTAATCATTGGAGAAAACACCAATCACTGCAGTTTATAAATGAGGGGTTTCAAACAGCTTTGGTGCTTTTTGCAAATCATATCCTTACATTGAAATTGGGCTACTCATAGGAAACATGAAATGCTGAGTTCAGTAATTAGAATTTACACAAATCGCATACAATACGGATCGTTGAAAGCATATCTAAAAAGGTATTTATCTTACTGATAATATGGCAAAGGCAATTAAATCTGGTTGGGAATGCTGAAAGAAATGGAAACAACAATGACCAAGAACTAGAAACTGATAATTATTTGGGCGAAGACATACCCAGCTGACACGGTGGTGCCTCACATTGTTCGATCACTTCTGGGACGGGGATCTGATTAGCATAGCACAAAGGACCGGCTGGTCTGTCATTATGCGACCAAACGCAAACAAGTTGTCGGGCTCGAACGCCGACACCTCCACAAGACCGGGAACACTAAAATGAACAAACGAAAAGGCGAACGAACGGGCATTTATTTGCATACGTGTATTTCTTTTACGATAGTTGATATGAAATAAGCAAAGCAAAGTGCATCTCATATCGACGGCTTTGACTGATTACGGTATCACTTGATTTTCATTTTGTTAGATTGGTTGTTCTCCAACTTCACATGCACAAATAAAGTGGTTTGGTTACCGGTATTGTTTGTGGTAAACTCATGCTTGTTTTTACCTCCCAGTAGATTATCGACTTCATAGCTTGTGGTTACTTTGCTCTTTATCAGGGCCTCTGTGTGCTGCAAAAAGGTAGTTACTGTCTTGCGCTAGCAATACACTCATACAAGGCCTCTCTGCGTGCACCAATTCTTTTTTTCCCATTGGTCTGAACGCTTCCGCATACCCTAAATGAACTGAAAGATTTAGGATAGCGTGCAGATATTCACAGTCAAAACGTTCGCATGCTGCGAATTGATTTATTCGTCTGTGTTCTTAAAGACCTATACAAATCACATAAACCAACAATGTGATAAATTGGAATCACGAACCGTATCACATTGACGGTTGATTGAAGCACATCAATTACCAACTTCATAGATTCCGTTCTAAGCTGACCTACAAATTGAAGGTTAGGTTATTGTATAACGGAAAGATAGAAAAGTTGTTGTGCGGAGATGCTCTCAATACATAGTAGCGCTGTGACGCGTCAATTCCGGCAAGGAAAATGAAGTAACTGAGTAAAACTGTGTTGCATCGATATCATTTTTTGTATTGATTCACAAATATATTCGCAGTAGCATATTCCGATCTAGTTATGGACTGCAACTCTGTTCTTCATGGGAAAGGGCCAATCGATAGAATAGAGATTTTCCCCAATAAGTTTAAATTCAGTTAATTTGTAGAGGTGAACGCTGCTGGGGTTGATAACCATCGTCTATAATAAAAGAGTATTCAGAATAACTCGGATATATGAGTGTGACAATTATACGCAATAAATTGAACAAACTAAAGCTGAAAACATTAAAGATAACTCATGGATAAAAGTATTCCACCACCATAAACATCACAGTCTCGTAGTCAAAAACACTCAGTAAACCCATTTAAATTGTCCCCGCACTCCAAATGCTATAGGTATTTTATGGGCATCGTGAATCAAACAAAAAACCTATTTTGTCCAAAGACTGGACAAACTGTTATCAACCTAATTTGCGGGAATGTTTGACACAGTTTTCCAAAATATACGTAAATCTGTTAGTTTCCTGATAATATCCAGGTAATTTTGCCATCACTGGTGTATTCGTGTAGTTATTTGGTTCTTACCAGACACGGAGAAATAAGTCATATCATATCTGCGCGCCTATCTATTTCTGCAGTGGTATCTAAAGATCCCTGATAGGGTGGAGTGTTTGGTATCGTACACTCCACTACCTAACTGTCGAGGTCACGAAAAAATAGTCCAATCATAAGAGCACAGAAGACTACCAAGTGATTGACTAGGGTGTTGTGCGAACGTACTTGGGACCACGCACTGACATTCCATTTGACTTGACAAATCGGATTAGGACACGTCATATCCGGTTTCTCAGAAGAATCACACAATTTCTCATCCACGTGTTGACTTCCAATTCGACACGTCAGATTTCCTTTGATTGATCCTTGATCGACGGCCAAACAGTTATTCGTGCACTAAAATAATTAGTTTGGAATTAGAGTACGGAATTTTAATCCAAATGATAGATACAAATCAGCGGTTCATGACAATTGGATTGAGGATTGTTCCTGTTCGTCTGTACTGACTTAATCATTAACGCAAGGTATTCATCGGTTGACGATAAACTCTTTCTTAAGTTCTCAAACGAACTACATCATTAGACAAATCTGAGGTCAGAGAGCCGTGTAGAATAAGTAATGTGATCAGCTGGAACAGTCATTTGCACAGTGCCAAACAATCGATATATTTGGCAGACATCGATGGAACGTTTTCTTGTGATTACCATGAGCGGTATGCACGTGATTGACCATGCAGGTTGTACATCATTCCATTGCGCCCAGCTTCATCACATTTAGTTTTTATTTCAGTTACAAAATGGGTCGAAAGATGTTAAATCATATCAGCTAAGTCCTGATTAAGGTTTTTAGACGTGACTGCACAAATAAAAAGAACGGGGAAATTTCAAACGTTTTGAACAAGTGTGGCCACTGGCGTCTCCACTAACTTCCTAACCAATCAGTTACGATCCTTTTGAAAAACATAAGAACCGGGTAAATATAGATGAGCTTGATCACTATGTGATTTGTCAGAGATGATCGAGTGGCAACATATTCAAATCACTTCATTGCTCTGCTATGTGCCCGTTCATGTATGCTAATCGACACTGTATTAAAAATCTCTCAAAACTGATCCGATCGATCGACACGTGACTTGTCCTGTATTGTCTGGGATCGAAGATTGCAGAAACGAATTTTGACGAAATGGTGCGCTTTGTGTTTGTATGGATTTTGGTCTAAATGCTATGTAGCGTACGTTTTTGGAGTATTTGTGATCCCATTTATTAAATAAACATTTCAACCAACTGAGAACTCTGAACTCTCGATTAAGTAGAACAATTTGTAGGCTAAAGGACCTCCGATTTAGCAACTTTTGTGCATTAGTAAAAAAAGCACCAGCTCCAGTGAATGCAAAAGAAAAAAGACATTGTCAACCTTATATCGCTTGGAATTGCGTTTATGGCTATTTTTAATATTGGTGACCGTCGATCATTCAGTTCAGAATCGCACATATACACACATGATTAAGGTAGTTTTACTTAGTCCCGGTATTTTTCTGTCTTTTCCTGCTGGCTTAGGCATGTCTCCTTATATGGCATACACGCTGAGCGAGAGAGAGAATGTCATCCGAAGTATGCGAAGAAGAATATACTGAAGAAATAGGTGAACGATAGAACTGTTTAAGCTTTATCGAAATTTTATTCACTGGTTAGAGAATAAAACAACCTATGTTTAGTTGCATGCTCATATGTATTTAGAGATAAGTCATACCGCAGCACACAATGTGAGTTTGCCAGCAATTCGCTTAATGTGATGTAAAACAAAAAGAAAGAAAGAAAAAGACGAGATACTGTTTCACTGGTAAAAAAGCCAGCTGTGGATGCATAGTTTTAGAGGCGGTCAACGCTTCGAAATGGATTTCTTCATGAAACAGTAACATTTTATTCATGGATCCTAAAGAAACGAATAAAGTTGTGCCAGCAATGTGCTAGCAGTTTACCAACAAACCGATAACCGTTGTTGAAAGATCTGCAAGAGTTTCGCTTGACACAGAAATACTAAGGCATTTAAATACCATTCGCCGCACAAGATTGTAACCATGACAGAGATGAAAAAGGAGGTGTGATATATTTGAAGATGTACTTGAAAGTGCACGGGATAATCTCTAATACATTCGCGGGGTAGATGGATGAACGAGGAACAAGATCAATTAAATAACTTAAACCAATCAATGAAAATGGCATGAACTCGCAGTGATATCGACTGCTATTTTTGCGTAAATGTTTTCATCGATATTGAACACCGTTAATTGTCGGATCATATATTCGTGTCACAAGTGCACGGCACAACCAGTCTACTGTTTCTGCCCTCCTGAGATCACCTAAAACACCGAAACAACGAAATTGGTGTGGTTATGGTTTTGATTGAATGCGAGTCCTATACAAAACAGTGACTAGTATACATGGCGCATCGATCGTCCAATTAGTTACGTGATCAACCAATAAAATAATTTAATTTATGAAGGACGAAATGTCATCGGTCACGTGATATGGGATACTGACATGTAGGTCTGACTAGCACGCTCAGAAGGTGATGTGATGTAAATACAAGACTTAACGTCCAAATACTGCCTTGAAAGTGAATGCTGCTCAATAATGAAATAAGTGAATTAACTTCTCGTAGGTGCTATTNGTGCTATTGTGGATAATATGGCTGTAGGGTGTGTAATATGACACCAGTCTCCATTGCACTGTACCCCAAACGTTTCCATGGAGCATCATTGTGACAGAAAACAATTTACGTAAACTTACTACACTGGGATCAGCGCCTTCGACAAACCAACCAGGACAACGCTTGCTCTTCAGACATTTTCTTCTACTGAGCGGTTTTGGCAATAGTTTGTCCAAACAAGCTTGATCATCTAGAATTTGGTAAAACCGAGTATCTACACGTTCACAACGAACCACTCGAAACTGCTGTCCCGTATCTCCACAGCTCACCGAACAGGCACTCCATGGACCTTCAACCCATTGAACAATTGCATGTACACCAGCCATATCCTTCGGATCGTCACTCATCATACCCTTAGTCCATAGACGATTTCGTTGAACCCAGTCATGGAAACCAGCTGCCGGAGTCCTCGGGGTAAAGAACACGGTGGCATTCTTCTGACCTGCAATGCATGTCCACTCGCCGGCATCTACATTACGAAAACTGCGTATACGCAACCGGCCTCGTTTATCCACTTGGACACGTTCATTTGATACACCAGTGTAACGAACCTCCCCATGGTTCGCATGCTTCCAAACCAGATCATGAACGGAGAAGTAGTGAACCGGGCATCGGACATTTATCCGAGTAAATGGTATCACGTAGGCCTGTTGTCCAACCTGCAGATTTAATATTTTCGCCTAAAAATAAATACGGAGTAACAAAATTCTGATGTACAGCCCAGAGGGAGAAAGAAAGTATGTACACCGCAGAGTTTGAGGTGGTTTGTGATTCCAATAATTTATAAAAACGTCGTATTTTGATCGTAGCGCTAAGCATTCCTGTTACTACAGCTAAATGTCCTTTAACTGCATGCTACAAATCTTCCAGCTGACAGAAGTCGGAAAATGTCAAAATTCTGTTATTTTTGTAAAAATATCAAATGTTAGTTACAAAAGCGTATTTATCATATTATGTATTGGAATATAGATCCGTTAAATTTCGAGGAAAAGATGAAATGATTAAAATATAGTTGGTATCCTAAACAGATAAGAGAATGCAATATCCATTTAATAATCAAATGTTATTAGTTGTTAGTTCTTCGTCTGCACGTGACCAAGCAATAAACAAAATGCATATGCTGTGAAAGTTTTGTTAGATCACAACGGAAAGAAATTTCACAGAGAATTTAAAATTGTATTCCGTTAAAAACGTGTGATATGTACCTTTCTCATTTGGACAATAGTCATGGCATCAGTGTCGATTGTGGGCTCTTGACTTTCGCAACTGCTTGTACCTTCTACGAAACAACGTCTCCATGTACGTGCCTGAGGCCGACCGGATAGGTAGCATGCCGCTTTGGGGAGCTGACGATGTGTTCCATTCACTTGGACAGATATACAGGATACTTGTCTTACTTGACGTCCTGGTCGACACGGATCACTTTGAATACACTGAGAGGAAATGAGAGGAAAAAAGTTCAGTAAAAATGGAAGTCACTGATAAAATATAATGCTTGAATTTCTTTGGAGGTTCAAACGAAATACACCTGGTGATGCTGGTGATAATTATGATGATGAACAGCTTTTCAATGCAAATCGATTTCTTTGTTTCCATGCGAAACTTATAGGAAAGAGTGGTTCTCGTTCAACCACGATAGTATGTATTTTAGTATAGAGATGCGCAAAATGTTTACTTTTGAATTCTTCAGCTACTCGGTAGGGTGCGAAATTCCGGTGTACATATTTGTTAAGTTGCAATTGCATTGACATAAACACACTCGATAACGGAGACATCGTGATCCTCTAATTGATATTGTATTTTTGTTCTACAACTAATGTCCGTTTGTTCAGTTCACTGGCTTGTACTTGCGTAGCATTTCTGTACGCATCAGTCACAAATGGAAGATTGTTTAACGAGGTGAACCAAGTCCTTTAGTTCCATTGTTTAGAACAATTTTACAATCCTTTCAGTGATGATATTACCTAATTAACTGAGGAGCTATGTAAATCACTATCACACTACCTTGGCGGTGTATTGTTTTATTGTTGCCACCGGAGCTCTAATTTCAATTAACTACTGCGTTTCATCTCATGGAATTGTTTCGGCTGGTCGCCACATTCTCCTGATGGTTGAATGTACCCGTCTCTATTTAATAAGAGAAATCAGGAGCACATTACTTTTACCATTAATCAAAATGGACGGAAAATAAAACACATGTACACGCATTTTACCCAATTCATTCCGAACATCAACAAGGCTACTCTAACGAACTTTATATTCAAGGTTCAGAAAAAGGAACAGTATAATTTCATGATAATGTTTTTAGTAATTAATACATCGTGAACTGGATGCCTATGTTCATCAACAATCATTTTTGAAAAATCCAAAAAGAAGAATGCGAACGGCATATTTGCAGAACACGAAAATTTTACCGTTCGACTCTGAATTCGTGACTGTCTACATCTCGTATGAACAGTATCTATCAGTTCATCCTGTATTGTGACGGATCTGCTCGGTAAATAAAACCATGATCTAGTCGACTTCGATGTTTTAACCTTCATTCTTACTGTTTCCTTGATATTCCCCAGTCCTTTTATTGCCTTCATTTATTGATGCGATACTGACATCAAAAGATATCGAACAGTGAACGGTGAAACGAACGAAACGCTGTTATCCACTATAACTGCTTTACCTTTATTTCTCTCTGTTTTGTATCCCATTTTCTCTGTTTTCCGTTACTACTTTTGTTCCGTTGGCATCATGCTTATTCGCAAACCGATTATATATATATATATATATATATATATATATATATATATATATATATAT
>UZAN01039667.1:86966-103368 GCA_900618425.1 Echinostoma caproni
ACTTCGTCTGTTTTCTTGCGCTTGTTAAACATCAATAAATCACGGAACAAGTCTACATACGTTCTCAGTAAATGTGAGGCATGGATTCTGACACCCGGCCTCACAAGAGTTGCAGCACATAATCATGTAGATGACTGATTTTGACCGGACCCGTGAGTACCCTGAGTTGACATTTTTTCCGTATTACAATTTTATCGAAGTGTAGTTGTTGTGTTCATAACTTTCATTTTTATGAAAAATCAGTGTTTCTTTCACTCGAAAATGGGAGTTATTTGCTTGAATTGGTTCTTATCAACAGAAACTAGTAATTAAAGCGTGAAGTAAATGAACTTTTCTTTAAATTTCCCAGGAAAACACCTACTGATTTAAGTCTGTAAGTAGTAGAGAATGAAAACCCTGTTTGCGAATTCATATTATTTATCATATATGCTGAGATTAGGTATTCACGGCTCATCAATCCCGCGGATCTTAGAGAGAAATATGTGAATCAAAATATTACATAAATATGGAATGAGCATAAATCAAATGGACCTCCATNAATCGGTTCCTTTTGGGTGATGACAAGGAAGCTGTTCCAGCTTCTGTTGTTCTGCTGTGTCGAATAAAAGTGTTTGCCCGTTCTTCTATGATCAACAAGGTGGTTATTCAAACGGCAAAGTAGCGCCAATATGAACACGTGAATCTATGTTGCACCACTAGTGTCTGTTTGCAGAGAGGTCAATGATCAAAATAATACATTCGTTGTGTTCGTAGCCGTAATGAGAGTAACCAGAGATTCACAGAATTTCAGTCCAAATTGTAACAGACAAATCTGATCCGATTCGGGGCACTTTGGGACACTTTTGTTTGCCATTCAAATTCGCTGTTTGATCCGCAGACGGGCATTAAAGTCCTCGTGGCCTTTCACGGTCGGGTGATAAGTCAACTCTTTGTATGCTAGTGTGCTTGAGTGCTTGCGCAGGTATATGTGTACTGGCAGTTTTGTGCGCGTGTGTTGTGCGTCTGTGTGCGCCTGTGATCCTGTGTACATATGTAGGTGCCCTCCAGCTAGTTGTCTGGTTTGTTGATTGGTGGGTGGGCGGCTGTTTGGTCGAGCGTACGTACGCGAGCATGTACACACACACACACACGAACAAATGTGCACACGCAAGCTTTTGGGCTTTTAACAAACGGTATCTATGGCTTGTGGCTATCGCGTGGGAGGCACATATGTGTACTCGGGACCAATCAAATATAGAGAGACTGGAGGTTCCATGTGTGTCGAAGAGAGACTATAACTCAAACCAAAAGTCCACACGTCATCAGCTGATTGTTTGGCACAAATATGAAGCACTACATAGCTTCTTGTATTAAATTACCGGTAAAGGAATAGAATGACGGCGCCCAAGAAGAAGTTGGAGCAGAATTCGATGTCACACACACATGGTTGTATCTGCTTGCTCTCATTTCTCATTATTCGTTCATTGCTGAGTGTCTGTATGTACATATGTGACGAAGCGGATGGATATGTTTGCGTGAAGGTTCGGAAATGCAGTAGCACTGTGTATGTAGAACAGACTGTTAGTAAAATTCTCTACGCCGGATTCTTTCTTATCCTTTGACATTGATCTAGACCAGATTACCGGCAACCGCAAACATTCCACAGCCACTGTTTTTCTACTGAACGAATGAAGCATTTCAGGCATATGAAGCATTCCAGCTGACATAAAATGGGATGTTCCTCCGCTGTTTTATATCACAAGAATCACGCACTTAAGGTAGTGCTTCTCCCCCTGTTTAATCCCGTGATGAAAGGAGCATTTCGTATTATTAAAATCCATCTTCTCTGTGGTTTTGGCATTTCAGACTAGGCATGACAAGGTGGTTTGACCAATACTTTAACTTGTCTCGTGCTCAGCATTGGTAGTTTCGAAACCTACTACTATTCATGCAAATCCCAGGGTTGCCCAAGCGTTAATGCATTCTGGTGTAAACTGGCTGTTTATGCCCTTTTACAAGTGAAAAACAGATCAAACTTGAATGATAACATTGCAGTTTTGGTTTGTAAAATCTCATTTTACTTTTTCGTGACATTCCAAACAGCCACTTTTCCGCGTAGAGGTTCGCCACATTATACTCTGCACCAATTTACCTATGACGTGAGAAGTATAAAATTAACCATCTCAAATAAATAATTTTCTCAAGATAGAAGTGAATTTCAGTATGAAGTTTGACTTACTGAGTTCTTTGCACTGAGATTCAGTGGTAACCCGATGGGATAATTCTGATTCCACTTCTTTCCTGCATCTTAAGAGAAAGATTGTTTTCTCGAAGGGTATTGCGCTTAAGTGGCAACACTTAGCGTTTTGTATTCGGAAAAAAAAATCGACGGAATAAATTCATCTCAAAATCATTTTTTATCTCTCATTGTCCTAAATGAAGGGAAGGCTGTAGCTGTTTAGCTTGAACTGAACATTTGCCGATAGTTTATATGAACGATTTTACTTATGAGATGGGCATAAATCAGTACTAAATTAGGTCGAAATATTTTAACTGATATCGTATTTTCGTTACCTAATATACAACAATCTTATTCATATCGAGTTCCCTTCCAAGGTATGTTAACTGATTTCAGACAAGATGTGTGATCAAATATTTGAACAATCATGATTTCCACTGACAATAAACGTCATCATCCGCCCCGGTGATACCGAACTGTCAAATGGATTGACCCGTCTGTGACCGGAGAAAATCAGTTCGAATATGCAGTTACTCGCTGGGATTCGGTTGACAGATGGAATTCAAACAGTCTCACCTGCAACTGCAGTGCTGCTTGACGAGAGAAGAATGAACCCTACTCGACGCGAAAGAACCCGTTGTATGTGTACCAGTGCAACCTGAACACAGAAATCACAAAGCATCTGTCACTCAGGCTATGGAGCGCACTTCACGTTGAAGCAGATTTCGATCCTGATTTGGACGGCCTCGTTCGGAATGTTTATACTAGTAACAATGCAATTAATGCGGTTAAAAACGACGGAGGTTTGTGCCTGATGTCGAACAGACATGTGCGCATGTCGG
The DNA here is from genome assembly GCA_900618425.1 of Echinostoma caproni. Taxonomy (NCBI): domain Eukaryota; kingdom Metazoa; phylum Platyhelminthes; class Trematoda; order Plagiorchiida; family Echinostomatidae; genus Echinostoma; species Echinostoma caproni. Next base: position 90,027 of record UZAN01039667.1, read on the forward strand.
TGTTCATGTCGGGGTGCATGTGTCATGTGTGTGCGCGCGTGCACGATTACGCGTATCAGGTGGAATTCGATATCGTGACGCAACAGTCAATTATAGCGTCATTTAGGCTGTTTGATCGGCGATGGCCGTCCTCGGACTATGTATATAATGTGCTCTGATCACGAGTTAAAGTGTCGGTTTCTGATGACAATGTCTTGAAGATTGTTTCTTCTGTTCAACATCTAAGCTAACCAGAATACTACTACACAAATTTTAACCAATATTATTCCGAAAGAAAGGCGTGCATTTGAAAAGTGATCTGTATCACTCAACAGAGCTACTTTGGGTGGTAATGGTCCACTTATTTCCATTTGTGAAATGAGACCAGCGTATCCAGGTATATTTAAGCATGGGGGATTTTATGGCTTTGTTGACGGATTTAACACATATGTCTACAATTCTAAAACACGTTCGGTTTCATTTCGGCTGTGACCTTAGGATTGGATAGTANATCCACTATCGAATTTCGACAGTGGTTCCGTATCATATCAAATTACTTCGGACAAACGTGCCATCAATAAACAAGTGCTTGAACTTTAAATCCGTATTTTATTTCTACATCAATTACCGTAAGATATTACTTGATGCTCCTGAAAAATCAAATAATATTTTTCAGACAATCAACCGTCTTCCGTAAACAGAACCCAGTCTTACGAATTTCAGGTTGCCCTCAAATATCAAGTCAGCGAATGTCTAAGAATTGCAGGTATTGATATGTTCTTTTCAAAATATATACTTCATATGCGTCTAAGTCATTGTGCACGGATCCATATTCTCAATTAGGTGGTTGTGCTTGACTAACAAGCTTGTGATGCCACACAGTAGCACTTGTCAGTCCGAATTCTTTTGCTGTTGTAAATGTTAATGCGTCGTGTGAAAAGAGAACAAGATGATCAACTTGAGTTCCGAGAATTCTCATACAATGAAGAATGACGGCAGATAATTTGAACTAAACCACTTATATTCACAATAATATTAGTTGCACGGATTCTGTAACAGGAAAAGTAAAGCCAAAATTACCTGTTCAGGTACTAGAGGCATGTGATTTAAATGTAGATGAAGAGAGCATCATATTGCACAGCTGAACATGAGTTAATAATACCATTCAATTAGAGCAATAATATTGAAAATATTTCGCGCCAGTATCTACGAGATAAATAATCACTTACTCGACACTGACTTTCATTTGCCGAAGATACTTAGCTTATGTCCCACATTTTTGGAAAAGGAACCTATTAGCAAGGATAATGAAGTATTCTACCGTAAAATATAATATCATAATGGTCAACTGATTACGTTCCATTCTACAATGAAGATTTTGCTTATATCACACAATGTACACAAAGCTCAAGATCTGTGTGCTTTGCTGCTTTCCAGTAGAGAGCGACGCGTTTGGGGTTACGCCCAATCCAACATTTAGGATTTTGACGGCTTTCCACGGTAAGAAATCAAAATAAACTGAACTGGCTCACATTGGTACGGAAACTATCGAGAAAGACAGGAACAGATAAACGTTGATGGATGCCCGGGATTTTACTCAGCTTATCAGATGGTTGTTGCTTCTCAGTCCCAATTGGGGTTAGTCATCGCATTCCGGTTTCCTTTTCCCAGTGTGAGAATCAGGAAATCAATGATCACTATCCCCCAGCTTTTTTTTCGTCCTATTAGCTTAACTTGATTAATTAGTGTTTATAAAGGGGCTCATTTGAAACGTCTCTTTATTGTAAACAATTTTAAGTAAATTTATAATTCCGACTACATTTTTTCGACGGTACACCGTCCAAGCAAGAGGGACTGAGAAATTGACAGGGATGTAAAAACAAAACCGTGTTTTTGAAATAATAACTGTGAAAATTTTTAATAAATGTTTTCAGACACAGAAGAATGTCACAGTTAGTTTTCAGCCCATAGATCACGCGGTGTATCCGAAAACCGTAATTTCCGCGCAGGCACAGACATACTGATCCTCATTCTCAACTAAAACGGAGGATAATAAATTGAAGTAAACTCGGTAAGTTCGACAGTTGAAATGATTTTAAGCGCACTTGTCTTGCCGGTGACCTATTAACACGAGTTGAGAAAAACGATGAAGCATGCGTGTATATGTCATCCTAATTCACCGACCATCTCTGATTCCACTTGTGTGCGGAAAAGACCAATCCTAGGTCTACTGCAATTCATATGGTTTTTATCCATGCTCACCTTATCTGAGATTGGAAGAAGGGATTACGAAAAATTGGAACATTTTTCCTTAAGGTGTACAACAACCCTGTAAAAATAGTAAGTTTTTTTCAGGAAAATTTCCGGCCGAAGTACAGCATCAAATTCCATTTTGGATCTTCACTTGGAAATTGGAATAGAGAAAGTGAAGGAAGAAAATGATGTTTTTCTTCTAATGAAGAGGGAATAGTAGTGGTCGTCAAGAGCCATCACATATGGGATTTATACAGGTGTTGCACGAATTTGATTCACACCTGTATAGTTTGTTTTTGCGTCCAATACTCCTTTGACTTGTGCCGAGTAAGGTTACAAACACTGATTGAAATATATAATTTTTCGTCACGTTTTCATTCTAATACTCATTATCATCTAACTGCGAGGGATGTGAAACACGGGAATATTCAACGGAACTTTACAATTACAAGTGTACAGCCGATTTACTTCGAAATGAATAATCAACTTAAATATCCGTTGTAATATTGTTGATGGAGCACAAGGGGAGAAGTATTCGTTAACAATGCATTCTAATGAAAAAACGGAAAATGCAGTTGAGGATTTTGCAAGTTACACAGTTGAGATGAGGTTTACTGTAAACTGTGTACATGATTGTTCGAATGTGTTCCATTTGTTGACTATACAAACATTCATTTCAGTTATTCTTCCGGGTGGGATTTGCATTACGTAAACAGAGCAACATTTACCGGTACATAACAGAGAAATTAAAGAAGGTTGTGCAATACAATAATTCTTGTTGACATCCATGCCATTATCATCCGGACAATCATATCAATGATTTTTTCCCCATAAACTCTACCAGGAATTTCATCGTTATAATAGTCGCCATACTCAAAGAGGAACATATTGCTCCCACCCAACTGAGTTAAATAGAACAACAAGTAGCTAAGGCTATTGGTACGGTAGAAAAATAGCACTTTTATCTTCTATTTACTTGAAACTTATGATAGAATTATGTAATAAACGCGAGAATATTTTCTATTGTGAGCAGATCCCAATAATCTATTCGGGAAGTATTTGATAGAAATACAGCTGACTTTTTGAAATCCCTTCACCCAAAGTCTTTTATCATTGATGCGTGTTATCAATTTTGTCATTTTTACCATACTTTCTCACGCGTCTCTGAAATTAAATAAAAGCGTAAATTTCCTCTAAACCGAAATTTTATCGTGAGAGTTAATCGGAATACAATAAACCCAAGAGTCACGCAATTTATCTTGCTTTCATTAGTGAGTTCAGGCTTGTCAAACCACGCATTCAGGTGAATCGGGTTTCGTTATACGGTAGTGGTGAAACGCAAAAAATGATAGCGCTGTGAAGTGATCCGGTAATTCAACGGAGCCTGATTCGATCACGTTTGTTTTAGATTCCAGATCGTTCTGTTGCGATTCAGCGGAACAAACGCATAAGGTGCATGCAAAACAAGGTGAATAAGTAGTTATCTGGAAATATTTGTCCTATTTCAGGGTGTAACTAAATCTTCGGGAGTTCTGTTAGCCACTGAATGTGTGCATATTATCGCTGAAGGTAGAATACCGGATGTGCAAGTATTGACTAAACTCGTGTAACACTCTGAATTTCGTCACATTCATTCCTCACAGCGCTTAGTTTTCCAGCATTATGCCTGAGGTTCAATATGGTATTGCCCCGCATCAGGAGCACTAAATCTGACTAATATCCACTTATGTTTCTGCTTCTGTTGGTCGAATGTCAATAAAATGTACGATTTCTTGATTTCCACGATAATAGCTGGTGCATTAGTTGTGAAATAATGAAGTCTCAGTAAAAAGAACAACAATTTATTCACAAAACTGACTCATAGTTTTTCTCGGCTGTACACAAATGCAGCCATCGTCTTGCTTCAACGTGATCGGTTTTCTTCCTCTTGGTTTATATCCTCATGGGGACATTCCGTTGATCGTTCAATAAAGTGGACTTCTGTTCACATCGAAACACTTCCGCCATTCAGGAAATGAGTTCTCAAATTTATATGCCTGTCGATTAAGTCGAATCTCGGTTTCAATCATATGCCAAAATCTTTTGAATGTTTTATCCGGTTTAGGCTTGGTGATGCTGTAAGAAGCTTATTCGACGAGCCGCATTATTCAAGGTGAACTTTAATTTTTCTTGGAATATATTTTACTTTTATATAATGTTAGAGATAATACGTGCGTAGTTTACAACAAATAATCAGTCAGTTTATTTGAACCAGTAAATTTTATTTAATTGGCTTACTTACTGTGCACTGATTGAAAAGATAAAACTTCTTTGGAGTACCTGTGTTCAAATTAAAAACACTCTTATGAAACTGGAGTCATTATTTAGACAAAACGATTTTTATTGCTGTTTGGCCTAAAGTATTTTCCAATTCTGAGCTGTAGCTATCAAAGTACTGCAATCTTACCGCGGAGTCCAAGGTCAAGTAAGTTCTGACGGTGATAGAAATGAAATAAGAGCGTATAAGTGGGAGATAAGGTGGGAATAAATACACTCAAATCGTAGCCATCAATTTACAAGCATGGCACTGGAAATTGAATTGTGTTTCCAAAATACCGATGATGTTGCACGAGTTTGATTAATATCTACCTGTACTCGACATTTTATATGAATACTATGTGAGTAATACTAAGATAAGAATATTAGGAATAAAATCTTGCATCAATCTTATTTCTGTGCCAGCTGTTCAATCGAAAATATGATTGCAAGTCACATATATATTACTGTTCTGAGTGTTTCTTGAAACAAAACATATATAGATAGATATTATTCCTTGGATACTCACGTGATTGTATGATAAGCATAAGTCCGGAACTACCTTACTTTTACTCGAATAGCTGAATTAAAGCTATGTATTTGATTATAAACAAATTAAATCTGATCTCAGTTTGTTCCATTCAACAAACGTTACCATGCCCTTAGACTTGTATTAATCAAATAAATGTCTCTGAATACTACATGGAATCCTGAGGGTCATCTGCGTCGTGAAAAACGTACACTAAATTGTTCTCAAGTTACCAAATTCCATGCCTTTCGCTCTCAGGTGAAGTTTCGCTTGTCATACGACCGTATTTCACGCTAATTGGTCAGTAATTTTGATATTGATTAGTGTTCATACTTCATGCGATCGGTTTGCTCTCGTTTGAAAAAGCCAATTGGTGGCATTCATGTTGACTCTGACATGGGAGTGCCGAATGAGGAAAGCGTTTGGAAAAAGGTGCGGCGCTGGACTGTTGTCACACCTCTAAAAGAAAGACATCGCGGGGATAGCGATTTCTTGGACCGTTCCTGAATGAAAGCATGATACACTGCATTGTGAGGTAGAGTATCCTGAGAACAAGGATTGTTTTGGTTTTAATTACACAGAGATAACGAGACAATCTTTAAGTATTTGCAAACCAGTTTTCTTGCCCCGGTGTGACTTTCACAAATAAATCAAATGTATCTATTTTGATTGACATGATCAAATGTAATTAGCTTATGAAAAAAGTGATTAGCTATGAATAATGCATCAAAGAATAAATTGACTTGCAATTAAGAATAAGCGCGTTGCCCAAGCGCACTCCAAAGACCAAATTTGTAATGATTTTTCACATTGGTGATTGAGTAAATCAGTAAGTAGCAGTAAACAAGTTATGACGGTAATCAGGTGCATTACATCACGGATGAAGGCTTACTGAACTGGGAGGTTAGTGCATTATAGGGATCCGGATGTATATACGATTCTATTCGTACCCAAGAAATAGGATAGACTTGTTTTTCTTACCCTTATAATACACGGTATCGGGCGCACGCCAGTTAGCAGAACAGTATCTAATGGAAAATAGTAACCAGTAATGCATGTTGTACTACAAAAAAATGATGGTCTAATTATCTTATAAATTCAAACAACCCAGCACAAACTCAACGCATTTTGAGTTCAGCTTGATTTGACCCATAGCCGTTACCATTGAAGGGTCGAGAGTGTTTCTCACAGAAGAACGTCTCTCACAGTTGCACCGTGAAAACCATGAACTATTCTATTCGGTGTCGAACATTACTGTAGATAACTTTGAATGCATCAATATGGAGAAAATAACAGACATTCTGAGTGAAAACAAATGGGGTTGATCAATCAAACAAGGGAACAACTTATTTTTGGAACAAATCCAGCACGTCGAAGGGTTAAAGTTCTTTCGTACTACACCTTGAACAGCAATGCTCATGAAAAATGAGATTTATAGTGAGGAAACCATCTGAATAATCTTTATTCAGAAAACAAAACTATAATTTACTCCTCAGCAATGCTTTCAAGTGTGTTGAAATGTCACTGGTACCAGAAGAAACGTATTTCAATGAAACATTTGATGTCGTGCTCACATTAGCTGAAAATATTGGCTTCTGTTATTTATACTTAATAAAACACGACTTATTGCGGAGATGTTTAGCATGTTCTAATAAAACCTTCCTCCTTTTACTTGCTTTATTTGAGAAATGCCTTGAAGATGTTTTCATTAGTACCGTTTTTGAGGCGAAGGTTGGTCATCCTGGTTAAAAAAGGCTGATTTCGGCAATGCTTATCGAATACCTGGTCAATCAAATTTGGTTTACATTGTGATTTATAGATGCCAGGTACAAGTTAAGCCGGTTAATTCATTACATGCTACTAAGAAACCGAATCTTATGCTGATTATTCATAAGGTAATCGAAAAGGCGAAGAAAATTGGAGTTTATAATTATCTTTTTAGTTTGCTTAAGGACGTCTGGTGATCAACAATATTGGAATTCCCATGGCTTTGAAACAAATGATCGTCATCAGAAGAATTCAACCACATTGATAAAAAATAAAAGCTATGTAAGTTTACGTACGAATAAAAATGTATGTTCAACGTGAAGGCCTAAATTACAAACGTTATCAGAGTATTTAGTGGGGTGTCACCTTCAGAAAATTATTCTCTTCTTTGCCGGTAGTCAAAGATTACCTGTGGTAATATATTCACTGGTAGACAAATAAAGCTCTAATTTTGGTTTTGCCTCATCAAATAAATTGTGAGCAAAAAAACATTTAATGATGTTATTTTACGTGAAAGCGCCGTGATTTGATTTGTTGGTGTTTACAGAATTTTAAGCTTCGGTTGTACCTACAATCGCCAAAATTCAAATCACCTAGCTCTTTACAAACAAGTAGAAGCCTACTAAACTAGGTGGTCAATTTGTGTCGGTCATTTGAGAATTGATACAGAGTTCGCGTGTCTGAACTACACCACAGTCGTGTTACTTTCGCTTTTTTGAAGTGTATGACACTCGTTTGATTTGACAGATTTTACCGTTCGAAGCAAGTGTGAAACCTTTCAGTTCCAGGATTTTTTGATTTGGTATGGAAATGAGAAACTGTATGTTTCGTTTGATAACTTGCTAACGCAAACCATAAAAAATTACAAGACACGAATGCCATAAACTTTTTCGCTACACAAACCACAGTGCGTTTTCCACCGGAACACAAGAACATCTTTTAGGTTTTTGGATTTGCATAACTGCTTCAGAAAAGAGCATGAAACCATTCAGATACAATAGCTCCGATAGCACTTCAAACAGGGTGATTGTTTGTACCACCCCCCCAATGAAAATGTTTGGCGTTGAACAATTAGGATGAAGTGATCATTACAAAACATGTGTTGGGTTCAACAAGTATGCTGTGAAGCCGTTCAACCAGGACATTGTGTTGGTGGAATCCCAAGAAATAAACAAAGCTATTCATCTAATGTATTTGTCGAAGAGAGCTATAAGTGAATCACAACTGAAGTGCAAATGTTTTTGGGGAAGAGATGCTATGTAGGGCTTCTTACAGTCGCCTGTGTTTCACTGATCGTATTGTGCTATATCCAACTCCGCAAAGGGAACTGAGATCAATTTTTGACAGTCACAGCAGTTTGACTGGTTTCAAGTTATATGAAAGATAGTAATGTTGCCGTTTCTTTATTGCCATCATAAAGGATTAGCGAACCGCATTTCTTTAATAGACTGCGAAATCTGTTAGGTTGGTTGAAACATTTTTATGAAATGTCCCCGATTGTGTGATAAAATATCGAACTTCCATATTGATGTTGCTCTTTACCTCTAACGTTCTGTTTTCTCTTTGAGCCAAAAGTCATCAATTCAGTTCAGTTTTATTGTTTTTCTTTACCTAAATTAAACCTTAATTGGTAGAATTTGGTGGGGAAGTTTTACTTTCTAGGGGAAGACGTATGGTCGTGTTGTTTGATGAGTAGACAAGAAGCTCAACATTTAGCACTAAGGATATTATAATCTTGGGTATGATCCTTCCAGAAGTTCTTAGCGTAAACTCAAATTCTCATACAAATCAACAATAGAGGAAGTTAGAATGACACAAATACACTGTTAAAACCAATGTGTTTTGGTCTTGGCATCTACTGTGTCTGTGGTATATTCTAAGCGTAGACGTTTCCATAAAGAATAAATTTCTTTAAAAGGTGACTACAAGGATCATGTAATTTCATATTGGTCTCAGCCGTTAAAAAAGGCCTTTGCAAGGTGAGGCAGCTGATCATTAAAGGTAGAAAATAATACAACCTGGAGTGAGAAGAAATGGAACCGGCTGGACAGAGAACGGACTGCAGATGAACGTGCAATTCAACATTAAGGTGGATAAGGTACAATCTTACTGGAATGAATTTATTCACCACACGGATGCTGTGTGTGAGTGTCACCCAGCTAAACATATGAAGATTAAATTCATAGTCAAACATTATCCTAGAAATACCTTAAATAATATTTCATACAATTTCATCAAGATCTACATCCAATCACGAAAACATCTCAATTCCATTTGGAAAAATCCACATAAAAATCACATCATTGGCCGAATTTCCAAATTCCTCCTTCACACAAATTTCTCCCTTTACATAGTATGCTTAGATCGGCTAACTGCCTGACGGAAAAACGTACATGCTCGGTCGAGTTTGTGTCACAAAAGAGTGATTTAGCTCTCGCTTACTTCGTTTGGGGGCATCAGAAAAAAGAAAAAAATGCTTGTCAAACTCGATTCGAGGTACATTTGCTCATATGTCAGTCAAAACCATGTTTTTAATTTGCAGAAACAGAGCGAATTGATTTTCCGCAGTACATATGTGTAATGCACATCGGTGGGCAAAACTTAGCGTGTTTGCGGTTTTTATTTTTTGAGCAGAAAAAGGATCAATTTTGCAGATTAATTTGATTTGCTGTACTAATTAAAAATTGATTATGTTTCTGTACTAATCAACATCGAGATAATCACCCCAATTGCTTTGTGAATAACACGTTTACCTGATGAATATGTAACCAATGTATGTGTAATCTACGGTGAAATAATTAAATCATGGTTCTGCGAATCAATACCACTTTCTAGTGTTGAAAGTGCTTTTAAAACGTTCCATTGGAAATTAGGTGTAGCAATTAAATTGACCACAATTTATGAGAAGCACATTTTTTCGAAGTTACAGCACAGATGCATGGCCGAAAAACCGGGAACGCTATGAATCGTTACGTCCAACTATATCCAACAATTCTCAGCCTGACATGAGGATGCCTATGAGTTTCACATTGCAGGACATCACGCAGATAGTTCCAGTTTAATTTCGTTCATTTTATCCGTACGTGAGAATGTTTATTGCGCTCCTCGATCACAGCTCACTTTCCGTCATTATAAAAACGATGACAGGAACTTTGGTTATTTTTAGTTCACCCATAGAACGCAAAATTGAGAACGGTGTGCGAAACACGATCGAAATGGCTTGGCTAACCACACGAAGTTTAGATACAAACAGTTGGATGAAGAACATTATTTTACCTCAGAGTTTCAACAGCGGTAAATAATTCTTGCTATTCGAGAAACAAATACAAATAAAATAAGCATAAATCTTCCAGCCACGAATGTTTTAGTTGCTTTGCTCCATCAAGAATCGCTTAAATTAAAAGTTGTTCACTTTTATTGCTACGTGGATTCTATTGCAATCCATGGCTTGGGTTGAGTGGTTATGGTGAACGGAGTGTTCAAATATGAAGCAGATTCAAGTTATTCAGGTATTTTTTCAATAGTACCATACAAATTTATTTACCCGTATTCTTTTACAACCTGCCCTTTGTATGGTGAATATGCATTGAACTGCGAACTTCACAGGGCAATTGGATCAACAATTGAGGTTTCCGTTGGGGTCTGGGTGTACAGCTATTCTTTTCAGATAATATAATAAATCAAACGACAGCTTCTGGTAGATCATTGAAGTAAAGCAGATTTACGATGATTTGGTTTCCTCGCATGACCTAGTAAAATAGGATGTCTGTTCTCACCCATTCTTTGAACTGTGCATTGGTCTGCCTCATCACCTTCTTTCATTCATTTGTTACCGATAACTCCGAAACAGCTCACAAGCTTGACTGCACAACTAACTGGTTTTCCCGGTTTCTCTGCCGGTTAGACCAAGTAAGCATAGCACTCAATAATGAAATCACCGTTCTATTCTCAACCACCCAAAACATTCTCATTGTGTCACAGTCAAAAATAAAGGCGCTACGGTTAACAAATCTATCACGGTTCAACATTTGTTTGTGCTGTTTCATCGAATTCTTTTTTTTCGGCCTGGTTCCATGACATATTGCAACTTGCCCTCAGATGTTCCTAAAAATAATTTCGTCCGTTGAAAGAAAAACCCTGGTAGACTTTACACGCTTCTTTGACTTCTACATAAAAACTAGTTTGAGCTCCTAAGGGAGTGAGGAGCTAAAGAGGCCGATAAACCATCAGTACACAAGCGTTTTTTTCTATCGGGCCATACTGACGGTTACCTAATGCTAGCTTCAGTCATCGCTTATAGAGTTAAAAAATTAGTGAGATATGGCCCAAATATGACATGCCTAATTATTTTTAGTACAATTTCGCACGGTATTTCCTGTAAGGTTTATTGGGTTTCGTTCAGATAGTGAACTTCAGAATAAGGCGCCTGACCGACGTAGCCTGCGCATACTTATATGTGCATAAAAGACATGCAACTCAGCTTTTCGTAATACTTATGTAGAAAGAGGTTACATTTACATCGTAACGAAAACGCAGTTGTCTTAAAAGTTGATCGGAAAGGATTAAATCATATCTCACTGTCCGAACAAAAAGCTGAATTTGAGTATATATATAGTGATTAATTTAGTAAGGAATAAAGTGCTTCGAAGTCGGTCAAAGGGCGAGACAGGAACGAGAACTTTGAAGTTTTATTACTTTAACTTGTGTGCAGTTTTGCATAGTTTAAACGGTCACTGTCGTCTTTGTTTTAATTGCTCGTGGACCGAGTTCGTACGCCTACGTATTCTTCTGTATGGACACACACAACACTACCACTACTACTACTACTAGTGGCTCAGTGATTTACACAGCTACTGAAAGCCCATTTTTCACAGCTAGATTTGTTGAAATAATCCACAGTTTGGCTTAGGTGGACTACCCTTTCTGTTACGCAAGATACTGGTTCCAACCCACCCACACTCTATTTTTCTATGTTCCACTGTCTGCTCCCTTTCACGTTGTACACCCCACTCGAAATGGCCTAGCAGAAACAGTAACGTGGTTGGACAGCCAAACTTATCAGCCAGACAAGTCAAACAGTCGAAAACAACAGTTTGGCAAACCCGAATGAAATCATTTTGGCTAAAATAACTGTGTGCGTACCCATGTAGAAACAAGACCTCGTAAATAAGGCACATGACACTTGCCGTTAAGTGCCGTTGCTGAAATCATTTCGCGATCAAATATTTTTCGCAGAATCGGTTGAACGAGTCTAATCCAATTATATTTCGCACATGACTTTCTGGCACCTTGTAAGGTGAAATCGGGCAAGTCTGTTAGTGACCGTTGGGGGGTGAAATAGGGTAAACTGCTACACTAATATTAACAATTGTTCAGGCTTTTTACATTATATTACAAATAGGCTTTGCCCATCCACCGATCACAGTTTGTAGTAAATTGTCACTTATTCCTCATAACCTAAAGCTGATCACATGATACTCCCGGGGGGGGGGCATGGCTGTGTGTTTTGGGTAAAATTTTAGATATAAGTTGGAATGTCTTGTAGGTTGCAAATCCACTGTTACTAACTTTTATTACCTTATGATTTCTTTGATACTATTCACATAGGTGGCCCACCAACTCGTCCCTTCTCTCAATCACGCTTTCCCTTCAACCATCAAAGTTCATTCTTAATTGTTATTTTGTCTAGACAAATTTCGTCCGTCTCAGTTTAAATTTTACAATAAATTTCACCGTCCTAATTGGTGTAACACACATCTAAAAAGATATAACCTCAACAGAATCAGACAGATTTAGGCATCATGTGATCGCGAGTTGAACCGCAGAAACAATAAGCGCGTACTATATGGCTTATAACCAGAAGAAGAAGAAGCGACAACTAAATGCTCCGAATGCATTAGTTTCAGACACAAATACAGTTGCTACAAAATATCTGAAAGGCAGTTGGGAGCTAGCATCACGTTATGTTGATAGAGAATCTGCTTGGAACAAAAATTGGCAATGAGCAGAGCATATAGTCATCTACCTAATAATTTTAGCCCTCCCTTCATTTGCTGAAAGAATACTGTCCAATAATACTGAATGTTTGATATTTGGGCTGGCTGGTGGTGGCGGTGATTCGGCGGTAACTTCAGCAAATTATCACCCCGGGATACATGCGTTCAACTTCCGCCATCACCGCCTAAATGTCTTCCTCCTGTGTTTTATTGTGACCCCCTTCCGGTAGACCGTATCATTGTTTATTTAATAAAAAGATGAAAAAATAAAAATTCCCATGCTTCAGTCCTTTGAGATTGCCTACATTGGCGATGTTAGTAGGGGATTTAGTGATGTAGAAAAGAGCAAAAAGAAAGTAGAAGTTCATGAAACGATTCGATGGATTCGTCCGTGTTTGACAAAGGGTATCTTTTTATGAAGTTACTACAACTCCCTGAATCCACATCAAAACGTTTTTGGTGATTCAGTAGTTTTCCAACCAGCCCATGGGGATGATTCAGCAACAAAACTTTGGGGGGGGGG